>APFE030020413.1:14121-32851 GCA_000404065.3 Pinus taeda | reverse complement strand
TATATTTAACTTTTATGAATTTCAATAAAAATCAAACAATATGAAACTAAATAAATCCTATCTAAGGAAAGTAAATAAAATAAAACTCTAAACTAAAAAAAACCTGAAAACATAAACCTAAAACGAATGCATAAGAAATAAAAATAAAAATAACCTTAGCACCCAAAAACAAATCGAAATGTATTGCTATCGCGGGTTTGTGACAGCAGGAGAAAACAGCGAGAGAGGCGTGAGGAGCAGAGGTCGACGGGATGGAGAAGGGACGAGGCGAGCTGTGTGAGTTTTGTAGGTGCCTGGAGAGATGTGTAGGTGCGAAAGGGAGCAGAGGACGTTGGAGGGGATGAGGCAGCGTGAAGCAACAACTGTTGGAAAGGGAAAACCGCAGGCAACGTGGATGCAGGTTTTGGAAGACGCAAATTACAGCAAGCTCACATGATAACGCAGGTTCGGAGCAGCGTGGGAATGAGCGCGTGGAGATCAAAAATTCGTGGGCAGCAAGGTTTCGTGTTGAAGCGACGGATGACGGCAGAAGGGTAGGAACGTGTAATCTACGGAGAGCTGGGCAAATGCTGGTGGGCAAAGGCAGCTTGGAGAAGCGGCGGAAAGAGTGGATTGGTTGCGATGAAGGTTTGTTGGAGTTTGTGGGTGTGACAAATGTGTGAGAGAAATGCAGCATGGGGTGGGGTGAGCAGGAAGAGCAACACACAGAAGGACGAGAGAGATGGGACGACGTAGAAAATAGCAGCAACAATGTTGAGGATCCATTTTTGTAGATTTAGGAGCGTATGAGCAACAGATAGAGGATTTGTAGCAGCGTGTAGCAGAGAGATAGACAATTTCGGGCAGCAAGGGTAAGAAATGAAACACACAGCGGCAAAACCCTTAATAAATTTTGAAAATAATTCTACCGGACAAACCCCAGGCAGTAAACAAAATGGAAAATCGATGCCAAATAAAACCCTGAAATTTCCAGATTAAAATGTTATATTTTGCTTCAAGATTTATCAATAAAGCCAAAAAAAATTCTCCAGATTCGGACAAGATTTGAAACCCTGCATTGCAAAACAATTTGGATAAACCCTCAGAAATCTCCAGAAAACCCTGCAACCTGTAATGGAAAAACACCCAAAAATAATATGTGTAGAAAATGAAACTAAGACCTTAAATCAGCCAAACAGTTACAGCATTTGCAGATCCATGGCTCTATAATAGCCAGATTTGTCAGTGACCATCAGTAATAAATTCAAAATTTTAGATTTTACTATGGAATGCTTTAGAAAAAAACTCTCATGCATATCAGAAAATAAACTCTAAATCATAGACTCAGAATCAAAAACTGGTTGGGCTCTACAAGAGAGTGCTTTGCGGGAGTTGGCTGGTTCAGCCAAGAACTTTCCCAAATGCCCACTGATTTTCTCAACAAGGGTTTCCTACACAGCTCACTTCAACCATCAATAAAGAGAGAAAAATAATACTAGATCCCATATGTAATGGAGATACCTGCCATTATTTCAGAAATTCTAATACCTTTCAAACCCTAGCAAGTGAACAAGATATCTGTGTTCAGCAATACTCTATATTAAGCTATTACTAATGGCTGAAAACAAAATTATGCAGAAAATAAAACAGCTCACAGCACTTCAGGAGAGTAACACCAGCAAGATTTCAACCCCAAAGTCTTTCTTTATTAGCACCAGAAAAAAGTTTATAGAAGAGTTTTCTTCAGCACAAGACTCACAAATTGAATGATCGCAAATGACCCCTAGCACCCTATTTAAAGGAAAAATTCCCAACGGCTAGTTCGAGTGATCCATGTCAAAATGATCTCGACCGTCGATGAGGAACAAGATATCTCTTAATCTCATCTGTCGAATTTTTAATGCATTAAAAAATTGAAATTCTGCATTTATTTACTCAAAAATATTATTTTAATTTTTTAGGTTTTTATTCTATTTTTTATATCTTTAATTTTTTAAATTTTTTAAATATATATAATATATATAATATATTATATATTAGTAATATATATAGATATATATATTATTTTTTATTTATTTTTAATTTTATATCTTTTCAATTTTTTAATTTTTTAATTTTTAATTTAGTTTTAAATGGATCCTTGAACTTAGCCTTTGGAAAAATTACCTAGGACCTAGGACTTAGGACTTATGAGGCGATTTAAACATTTTCTAACCCTCAAGACACTTTACATCATGAACTTTACAATTTTACATCTTAAGGGGGAAAACCCATTTGAAATAGACCCTCATAGACCACCCAGTTCTGCGACCAAACCTAATCTAGCATATCAACACACTAGGATTCTCCTAAGATTCTAATGACAAAATTCATTCCGCCTTTGGGGTTAGGCTGAAGGAAAACTCTGCCGATCATGGATCGATGAGACAAAAAACCTTCCGGAACGTAGATTATCACTAGAAAATTAGGTCCACCTAGGCAATTTACGTACATGACTCAACTCTGCTAAGATTATTTACAATTTACACATGCAGACTGAGTTTACAACATAACATGATAAGGTCGATGATGAATGTTGAATGGCACGGACGTGTCAATTAAGCGCTATCCCCTTCTACGAAGAAAAGGGGGTGTACTGCTATGGGAAGTTGACACGCAGTGGTCAACACTCTTACTAACATTGGCATGTACAGGATGTCAATGATGGAAAGCACAGAAACTAAGAAACTAATTCAAGAGTTGTTGAATAAAGGGATCACCAGGCCATCTTCTTCACCATTTGGTTCACCTATTGTCTTGGTGCCAAAGAAGGGTGGAACATGACGCATGTGTGTGGACTTTCGTGCATTGAACAAAATTACGGTAAAGAACCGTTACCCACTACCTAGAATAAATTATTTACTTTATCAATTGAAAGATGCAAAGTATTTTACTATGCTGGACTTAAGAAGTGGCTACCATCAAACTAGAATAGTTGAAGGAGACATTTGGAAGACAACGTTCAAAACAAAACAGGGTTTGTTTGAATGGCTACTTATGCCGTTTGGTTTATCTAATGCTCTAGCTACATTCATGTGTGTGATGAATGATGTATTGATGCCATTTCTTGATTAGTTTGTCATAATCTATTTAGATGACATCTTAATTTTCAGTAAATCTCATGATAAACATGACATGCATGTAAGATAAGTACTTGATGTCTTGAAAAAAGAACAGTTGTACCTTAAGATGTCAAAGTGCGAGTTTGGAAAAAAATCTTTAGTTTACTTGGGTCATATCGTTGGAGGAGGTGAGTTTAAAATATATCCCTCCAAGGTTGATGTCATTGTGAATTGGCCAAGGCCCAAGACAGTTACGAAGGTAAGAAGTTTTTTGGGAGAAGCCCAATATTGGAGGAAATTCATTGCTAATTTTTCTCTTATAGTAGCTCCATTGCATGTGTTGACAAGCATGAAAATGGTTTTTCAGTGGGCAAGAAAATAGCAAAAGGCCTTTGATGCATTGAAGGAAAATTTCAGTACAGCTCCAGTACTTGCACTTTCAGACTTGAGACAGTCGTTTGAGATACAGACTGATGCTAGTGATTATGCTATGGGTGCAGTCCTCATGCAACATGGTAAGCCTATCTGTTTTCATTCGGAAACTTTTAATCATGTAATGATTAACTATCCTACATATGACAATGAATTGTATGTGTTGGTACAAAGTGTGAAAAAATGGAAGCACTACTTGATGGGTAAGGAAACCGTCATTCACACTGATCATCAACCATTTCAATACTTGCAATCTCAATCAAAGTTGCAGCAATCAAGGCATTTCCGATGGATGGGTTTTCTTCAACAATTCCACTTGGTAATCAGGTATAAGAAAAGTATCTACAATAAAGTTGTTGATATGCTTTCTTGGCCTATTGTTAGTGCAACTACTTTACTCAAGCATAAATATGTTTTACATGAAAGTTATATTGAGCAATATGCATTAGATAATGACTTTCAAGATGTTTATGCAAGCTTGAGTCAAGGTAACCAAGTAGAGGAATTGGATTATCATTTGCAAGATAACTTGCTATACCATCTTGGCAAGCTTTGTATTCCACAGGGAGAAAGAGTTAACATCATAAGAGAGACACATACTTCTCTTATTGTTGGTCATTTCGGTGTAAGCAAGACGGTGGCACATCTATAGAGGTATTGTTATTGGCCTCGTATGCTTGAAAGTGTGTCTCATTTTATTAAAGGATGCTCATTATGTGCAATCAGTAAGCCAAGTAATAGGAAGTTAGGATTGTACACACCACTTCCGTTCCTTCACTACCGTGTGAGAGTGTTTCTATGGATTTTGTGGGAGGTCTTCCATTGTCAAAAAGAGGTCATGATTATTTGTATGTGGTTGTGGATAGGTTCAACAAAATGTGTATTTTGATGCCATGTAAAAAGCAAGTTACAGCTGAACAAACTAGTCAATTATTCTTTCATAATGTTTGGGTGCATTTTGGATTGCCCACATCCATTGTTAGTGATCGAGATTCTCGCTTTGTTGGGAATTTTTGGTCAAACTTGTGGGGATTCATGGACACCAAATTGAAAAAGAGTACAACTTTCATCCACAAACAGATTGTCAAACAGAAGTGGTGTTTAGAACAGTGATACATCTTCTTTGTAGGTATTGCAACAAGCATCTTAAGTTGTGGGATGAACATTTGCACTATATTCAACATACTTACAATCGAGCCAAGCACTCTTCCACTCAAAATTTTCCATTTGAGGCATGCAAGGGATACTTTCCTAAATATCCTTTGGATTTTATTTTTGGCAAAGATGTTACTATTGAAAGTCATAGTAACATAGAAAAAGCAAGAAAGTTCATTGAACAAATCCAATTAGTACACCAAAAGGTTCAAGAACAGGTTGAGAAAATCCAAATCAAGTACAAAGCAAGGCACAACAAGCATCATCAAGATCACAAGTTCTAAGCTGGTGATGAAGTTTGGATTCAAATTAACAAAGAGAGACTCCATGGAGAAGGTAAAAACTAAAACCAATTCGATATGGTCCATTTAGATTTTTGGAAAAGATTAGTAACAATGCCTTCAGGTTGGATTTGCCTTCATATATGCAAATTTATGTTGTTGTTAATGTTGAGAATTTAAAGTTGTATGAACCTCCTTTCATGGAAGATCAAGGAGAGAATAGTCAAATTCCATCTATTGAACACTTTTCTCCATAATTCCTTGATGAGCTTCAGTAAGACACTATACTTGACAGAAGAACAAGGACATCAAAAAGGGGAAGTATCGATTATCTTCGAGTGGGGCTCAAGGGTACAAATCTTTTAAAATCCAAATGGATAGAGGTTGGAAAGGTGAGGGAACTATACCCTCACCTGCTGGACAATTGAGAGTGATCATTTTGGGGTGCAAAAGGCTTCCAGTGGGGAGAAATGATCAGATGTTCAAAATTAGGTTCAAAACTCAAAGTGTCAAAATCTTGATAAACTTAGCTTCAGATCAAAGAGCTCATCATCCTGATTCCAATGGTATGAATGACACTCAAATCCGAGCTCATATGCAGAAGTTACAACAACAAGTCAAGGTTTAGATTTAACTTGGACACATGGCAGGAGTGGATGATGTGGTAGGGTACTTCAATGAATGGGAAGGAGATAAGTGGCAGGACACCATTGGCTCCTGCATTTCGCTAATCACATGTCGCAGGCGGGTCGGCGTTAAAAATTGGCCTCGACACAGCCAGGGTGCGATGCGATAATCGCAATCGCACATCGCAACAGAGCAGGCAGGAAGGCATTAAAGAATCGGCCCCGACAGGTGCGATGCGATGATAGTAATCACACATCGGCGAAGGGAAGTATTACAGATAATCGGCCCTCAATGTACCTGGGTTGCGATGCGATAATCACAATCGCACTTTGCAGAAGGCAGAGTCCCGCATATGTAAGATTGTCGATTGCGATTTATGAAAGGACCCAGATGAGAAACGTTTATTGGTTCCGGTTAATAGTTCTGTCGGGTCTGCCATATCGCAATCATACATTGCTTTGCCACGTTCATAAACCATAAGACCGCCGATTTTCAGTCGATTTTGATTTGTGATGGAACAATCGGCCAACAGATTATGGCCCGTCGTTCCTTTATCATGTGCTTGTTGAAATGTGTTTTTGATGATTTTCTGTACATGTTTATGCTGTTGTTCAGTTTCTTATATATGTTAAATTGCTCATAAAATTAACATAAAAAAAAAAAAAAAAAAAAAAAAACTCTTCATTTCATTTGCAAAATTTCATGAATCCTTAAGCGCAATGAAAGAATTTGTTTCATATTCTCAGGAGGATCTTAGCACTGCAATCTAATATTCTAAATCAGATCACCAAATCAACTGCAATCTTCCATAAGAGAAGCATTCCCCACACATCTGGAAGATGAATGATAGCTATATCCATGGTGATGATCTTATATGGATAATTTTCCAACGAAATTTGTAGATCTTTGACCACACCAAGGACTTCAATATTTTTCGAATCCATTGAGAAAATGTTATGTTATGGCCTAGAAATCCTTAAGTTCAACTGATCCATAACTTTATTGGTCATAACATTTGTTGAGGCATCAGACTCCAACATACAACTGTGAAGCAAACGATCATTAACATCCAAGGTAAGAAAGAAAGGTTGATGATCCTCGTTAGTCATGTAGCAATTCAAATCCTTTAACTTAATTTCTTCATCTTTGGGGTGTGAATCAAGTTTATCTTGTTGGGCCATGCCTAAAGCTTTGAAGAATGAATCTCTTTGTGACAGGATCTTCAAAAGTTCTAGGACCCAAACTAACATCTTAATACTATTAATCCATGCAACCCAATCAACTTTTAAACCTTACTTGTACTCTTCAGATGCAACCTGCTTATTTTGAATTTGCTCTTCACCTTTCCCTTAATAAGTATAACCCTTACTTCTAACAATTTCTAGAATTTGTTCCTGAGATGGATATTCACAGTATGCTTGCGTGATGGGACACTTTTTGTTACTCAAGTTATTGATGGTGAAGGATGAGGAAATCATGTCTATGCAATGACTTTCCTTGGAAGAATTTTGGCTTTCATTATTTATTTGTTCATTTGCTGCTTCATCCAAGATTTTTCTAGCAATAGCACATACACTTTCTTCATGGAAAATTTCTCATGGTCTATAAAATGGGATAGGCTGATCAACAACATTGGCAGACTCAAGTGGAATAGGAAGCCTCTGATCATTTGGAGGATTCCTTCTTGGCCACGGATTATTGTTTCCTCTATTATTATTGTTATTTATAGGCTACATATTTTGCACTTGATTTCTTTCCATCTGAATTAGCCTAGACTGCATATCGCTTATCTGTCTAGCATGCTCAATTTTCATTTCCTTAATTACTTGAGTTAATTCTTTAACTAAGTCACATTCATCTCCCTTAACTTATTTTCCTTTAGACTTGACCGAACCTCTTTCAAAACTAGGGATTTCTGATTTACCTGAAGCTTTCTTATATTTTTCTAACTCCTCAACTGCATTCTGGGCAACAGTTAAATTTGCAGGCTTGGTATGTCCAATCTCATATTGAATGTCAACACCAAAGGCTTCAAGATATTGCTCTAATATTGTCTTGTCTAGCGGCTTGTAATCTTGAGTCATATCTTTGAGAAGACCATTAAATCATTGGTTGAATTCTTCAACCATCTCATTTTCTCTTTTCTTAATGGGGTTAAGTTCTTTAACCAGATATTTTCCTACTCTTTTATCCCCAAATTTGTCCTTGAAATCATTAGTAAGGGCTCGTGGAGAGTCAAAAGCATTGTCAGGCTTGCCTTGGAACCAATCCAATGTGACATATTCTAATGAGAGGAAAAATAACTTCATTCTAACATCCTCATTATTGTATGCAACTGCATTAGCATATCTGTGTAAAAAAGTTGCGAAGTTTTGGATATGCGTTTCATCATTGACCGCATTATTCCCTTGGAAGAGTGGAAGCTTGTCCATAGCGACATTTGGAAGATTGTGAGGATACCCTTGAATGTTGGCAAAGTTGCAAGGACTATAATAAGCCATGGAATCTTGATTGGCGAGATTGATGTGAAAAAATTGGATATCAAGAAGGGCTCCTTGTCCGAGAAATATTACATGCTCTCTAGAATGTAATTTGTTTAACCGATCTCTTAAAGCCTTTTCAGGATCAGGAGCAGGGTTAACCAAGCTACTAGGATTTCTTCTAAAGTAAGCTCTTGTGAATGGATGAATAAGTGGAGTTGCCACCCAAACAAGAAACTAACTGAAATGTCTAGGTGCTAAAGGTGCAGATAGAGAAGATTAAAAGATTAGTGAGAGGAGAAAAGATAAGGTGATGAAAAGACGCAACAGTGCTAGAAATGTTGTGGAGTTTCTGGTTAAATGAAAAGATGAAAGATCTCAAAACGAAATGATAAGGAAAGATGAGAAATGCTAAGATGATAGAAAGTCGTTGAAGCGTTGAGAACAAGATAAATTTGTCCCCAACAATGGCGCCAAAAGATGTTGTGTCACTTGACGGGCTAATAAATGGCGAAAAAGATTAGAAGATTAGAAAAATAGTCTTGAAGACCAAGGACAAAAAAATATATTCTCAACAACGGTGTCATAAAATGTTGTCGCTCAAATTGTACATACACTGTGACAACGACTCAGTTTTGGAGCAATCAATTTTATCCCCGATCACTCCGTTCTAGTTGTCTCCCAAAAACAGACTATGGGGGGTAGCCCCTATGGAAATGTGAAGATGAAGAACAAGTTGGCAACCAACAAGTCTAGGAGACACAATTGAGTGGCCTAGCTACTTGGTTAATTTTAGCAAGACTTAAGGATTAGATTTGATTCGAATGTGAGACCAGTGCCTTATGGAGTCAACTTCGTGTTTGTTAATTAGATGCCAAGTAACCAGATGGGCAATCACTACTTGAATGATTAACTATCCTATATGCTATGCAAATCTTATCAGCTAGGTGTGATGCTAGAATCTTGGTTGATTTTAATTAAATGCCTATTCTAGATGTATTATTTCCCTTAACTATTTTGAAGCTGGTCTCTAGAGTAGGTTGTAGGAAAGAGGCCAACATGAAGCAAATAATGGCTTGATTAATAATACCTTCTGTTAGGCTCTAACTACCCGATGCCTATGGCGTTGCAGAGACTATGGCTTTGACGACTGCAAGGTCACTGTGTTAACCACTAATGAGTTGCTAATCTCCTCAAGTTAGATGAGGAAGGGTGGCCCTAAAAGTATATCAACCAAGCATATGCTTGGAGGTAAGTTATTAATGCAACTAGACTTAGAATGCTTGTGCAAGAGTTTGAGTGATTTTTAAGTTAAGATTGCTTAATGTTTAAGTACTTTAGTTATGATTAGCCTTCAATTATAACAATGAGTACTTATTAATGAAAATCAAGAGGTAATATTTTAACCACAAAAAAAATGTGCCAACAAGATACAACAATGCCCACAATTATTCAACAGCTATCGAATGTGCCAAAATCCTGTAATAACTTATTCAATGATAATTGAAGCACTTAGAATAATTTAACCAATGCTTAATAAGATACCAATGGTTATTACTTGAAACAATTAGAGATCTTTGAAGATATTTTAACAAAATAAATGCCAATGTTGCTTAACTCCAATTATCAAGAGCTATTTAATTAGATTAAAATCCTTTTAAGTAAATATCACTTAAATGCCCAAAATATTGCAAAGATTGCTCAATGAAAATTTTAAATAAGATACTCCAATGCTTAAACCAAGAACACTTATATCTTTAGATTTATTTCACTTAGGCAACCAAGATCATTAGATTATGATCTTAATGTGTTTTAGATAATGAGCCAATTAGTGCAAAATTGACAAGATTATGAGTCGACTCACAATGAACAAACAAGTGTTAGTTTTCTTATCCAATATTACCAATGTCAACAAGCACATTAAATAATGAAAACAAAATTTTTCGTACAACAATGCATGAATCATTGAAAATACTTCAATTTACTTATGTTCCAATTACTTTCCAATGAGCAACAAATATGTGTATGACAACAATAGATTATTTATACTCAAAACTCAAATCAGTTCCAAAACCATCAATTTTCCCTTGACTTAGATGAGAGAAATTAGCATATAATGTAACTCATGAAAAATACTTCAGTCACTGCTATGTATATCAGACTTCAATATGCCTATGATAGTCATTCACTTGTCATGAGATAAGTTAAGAAATCCTTATCAAGATTTTTCCAATGGCTAGCCAATGTGTTAGAACATTTATGAATTGATTTTAGGGAACTTTTATGTGTGTGCTATCACTATTAATAAAAGATATATGAATGATGTAACAAAATAGATATATGTAAGGGTTTAAAAGTCAAACCAAAGGCCATAGGCCTTGGAGATCACTTGCCCAACTTGTCTAATCTTTCCTAAATGAATGTGACACCTGAAAACATAAATTTGTAGCTCAATTTCTCTGCAAAACCACCAAGAATTAGCTCAGAAAATCAAATGCACCCATATAGGTAAGGGAAGGGAAGAATGAGGCAAGAGAAAGGCTAAGGGAATGGCTAGAAGGCCTAGTTAGGCCTCACGACAAGGAAGAAAAGGCCAACTAGGGTCAGCATTAAGGGAGGAGACCCCACGAGGTGTTGTCGTAGGCCCTAGACGGGTTGTGGCCAAGGCTTAAGGCGTCAATGAGGCATGCAGCTAATGGTTTAGGGGAGTTCGAGAGAGATTTGAAGGGGGCCGAGGCTGGACGAAGGGAAAATGAGGAAGTCCGAGGGGCTAAAGAGACCTAAATAGGCCACTGCGGGACTGAAAGGAGGGTGCCAAGGCCCTCTAAGGGCTAGACGACTGCCCTAAATGGGAGCCGCAAGCCTTAAGAAGCTACGACCAGGAAAAAGGAGGAGTCGGAAGGCTAGAAAAGTGATGACTAGGTAAGAAGCGATTGACGTTAGGCCTGGAGGCCTCAAAATTTTGAATTTGCTTCAAATCTTCAATCTTACAGCAAAATTCTTCAGCTGCTAGCCCTACAAAAATTTTAGGGGCTAGATCTTACCCTCAAGGGCGTAGATCTAGTTCTAATCCAACGAATTTCCTTTGATCTCACCCGCACAAATAAATTTACAAGTGCCCACAACCCTAATATATACAAAAAATTTCAAAATCCCAAAACCCAAAAAATCTCTGCTGCAAAACAAGGGTTAGACTATAAAATAATTTACAAAAGTTATTATACAAAGTATACAAATGTACAATGCTTACAAAAAATTCAAAGAATAGATTTTTTTGTAAACTTTGACAATGGCTAGACGTATTTCAAAAAATAAATGTTAAACCACAACGTTAGCGAAGTTAGAAAATCAGATAAACTATTTAGAATCTAAACATAGTCATCCTGTGCCCACAGTTTGTGAACTTGGATCCCAAGGGTTGAGGAACCTGCAAACTCTATATATTTTCTCAAGAAAAACCGTTAGAACATACAATGAATCAGGTTACCTAAGATAACTCCAAAACATACCAATATAATGTTCCTATCATCTACAATGAAATAACGATTTAACTAGTGTTTTAAGCACAATACAAGAATGCACATACCCAACACATAACACAAATCAATGAGACAAAGACACCATGAACTGCACCCCAAAGTCTTTTATTATGATGATCAAAAAATTCACAGTGGGAGAATGACTTTACACCACTTTTACAAAGTTACATCATAGTGGAGCTCAAGATCAATATGAAAATAGAAGCAAAAAACCTTCTATTTATAGAGAAATTCCTCCAAGTGGAAAATAACGGCTAGTTGGTTTGATCCCCATCAAATAATCTCAACCATTGATAAATCTTTGATGATTTTTTAATCTCTGTTGTTGAAATAGTTATTTTTGAGGAATTTTCAAATTTCTCATTAAAACTATTTTTTATTAGCTCAAAAATAATTATTTTGAGTTAATTTCCTAAAAAAATTGTCTTTGACTTAACCGCCAAGGTCTAAGGGTCCAATTTTCTTAGAATTTTCAATATTCCCTAGGTGGGGGACTTTCAAAAATTAATTTTTTCAAGGCCCACGAAGTTTTCCACTTGGAAAATTTAATTTCTCTAACATTTTAATTTTTTATTCTAATTAATTAATTTTTTGGCTTAGGATTTAATTTTATTTTTGCTGGAAAAATTAATTAATCGACACTTGAGGGGATTAATTATTTTTCCACCCTAAAATATTTTAGCCATGGTGTCTAAGTATGAGGGACCATGCACTAAAATAGTTTTTACATAAGATTTTACAAATTCAACTCTCAAAGGGGGAATACTCATTCGTTATAGACCCTTAAATAACTTACCTAATTCTGCAACATAATATGATCTAGTAGACCGAGTGATTTGTAATAAAATAATTTAGCCAATTAGCTTAAATTATTCTCAAATCACTTTTACAGAAGACTCGACTAAAACACTAAGACTCATCTAAGACTTTGACGATAAATTCCACCTTAGCTTTGAGGTGAGGCTGGAGGCAAAAACTCTTCCGATCATCCATGTAGATAATAAATGAAACGAGAAACCTCTTAGGATAAAATTCGTCACCAAAATAATAGACTTACTTAGGTTATTACATCCGTGCACGGCCTTACTTGCATCATTTACATTATAAATTTGCAAAATGAGTCTATAATGACTCAAAAAATCTGATGATTGATGATCCCAATCCTTTAAAAAACTTTGATACAATTGCTTCCTTGGAACTTTGACAAAATTTATGCTACACAAACTAATAATTTTAGTAGTGGAAGTTATTTATTCTTATAACCCCATCTTGGTCTACCGTGTGATTCTACCATGGATGGTTATTCTGATTCTTAAACATTGGTTGGAAAAATGGTAATACTACCTATTCTATTTTATTTTTTAAAAAGGTGGCTATTCAAATTATAAATAAAATATATTAACATCTATGACACAAATTCTTCGTTTGTAAAATAGCATAGACATGGGAAGCGTGAAATAATACAAATAGGAAAAACTCAAAATATAAGAACTTTTGTGCAAGAAAAATAATTGGCCAAATTTGGCAAATAGAAAGTACTCAAAATATAGGAACTTTTGTGCAAGAAAAATAATGATGATATTTTTATCATAAAATATATAAAATAATAAAACAATATTATGTTCATCATGAATATAATTTTTTAATTTTAAATTTGTCTTAAAAGCTAAGGTTTAAATATAAATCAAATTTTCAAATAATATGAAATTCAAGACTCAACATCAATATTTTTGCTACATAAATCATGACATAATTATAGACTTAAAATAGGCAATGCCTTTGATCTTAAGTCTCATATAATGACACTAAGGACACTTAGCATATGCCCTCAAGGTCTGGTAGCACTAGTCTCAAGATGTTGAGATGTTGGTGTGTCAAAGTGTGTTGAAATATCAATGTGGTAAAGATATTACTAGGTTGTGTGTGAAGAATGCTCAAATCATCAAGACAATGATCCTTCACCACTCAACCAAATTCTGGGTCAATCTTGTCTAATGAAATGGATCCATATCATTTGATTTCAATTTTGTTGACGTGCATATGTTATAGTAAATGACAAACAACTTGTTTTTCTACTCATACTCCAACATGTTGAACTTCTTGGGGTGGATGCACTCTAAAACTTATCAATTTTTCTCACAACATGAAACACTACAAGGATAACTCAAAACTCTAATGAAATACTTTTGTATCTTTGATGTGTTAGTGCCCCCATCTATCCACCAAAGCATGTGACCATTGGATGAAGGAGTTTACTTTCCATGGACTCTCTCATAAGGCTCAATACCCAAGCATGGTTATTGATCCGAATTGGATCCATCAAGAACTGTCAAAGAACCATGACTGTATTAGGTCAGAACAAATCTCTAAATATTCCAAAATAGTGATCAAAAACACCCCTGAACGAGTGGCAATGGCAGCCAGCGTGGAATGACAAGGACCTCGGTCAAAGCGCGCTGACCGAGACCCATGGAGATTGCGCGGGAGGTCAAAGTAGCCCCTGGGAGCCTCGAATCAGGAAAAGGAGGTGGATTTTGATGCGCAATTAGCGCGCTAGCGAATAGGGCCAAAATGGAGGAGCCTCGAGCACTCGGACGCATGGGGAACCGGAGAACCACGGGTGAAAATGCGAACAGTGCTAAAAGGACAAAACCAAGACCTGCGCTCTAGAAACCGACAGTATTGATCGGGGCGCCCTCAAACGGTAAGCGGTTTTGGATGGAAGCGGAGCGATCCCATTCAATGATCGACGCGTGGCAAGAGGAGGTGAGAGAAAACCATCGTTGATCATGCGTTATCGGTCGAGAAGGTCAACCGTACGGAACATGCGTATGACGTTGGATCTGGGGGACCCAGATCGGATGACTGAGATCACTCCCGATGGGGGAAGCGGAATCGAAAAAGGAATACGTCGCGTTTTAGAAGGATTTGGAATCCGTTTGACCGCCATGGTGGAGGAAAGACTTCATCCACAATGTAACTGAAGAAACAAACTGACGAAGCAGGCTGGCGCCGTTTAGAGGAGGACATGTGGCCACTCCCTGAGCGTTCATGATGACGCCAAACAGGGAACTCCAAGCGCAGTTGCAGAAGGTGAATTGACAGAAGCGGACGAGGAACCGAATAGGCATTAGAATGAATGACTTTAAAGCCATGAACAACGGAAAAATACACAGTCAAGTCGAAGAACAGTCCAAGAGATGAAGAAAGAAGACAGAGAAACCAGAATCCCGAGAGGAGGACGAAATACACAGAGAAAGAAGACAGTGAAGCAAAAGTAGAAAGAGGATAGAGGGTTGAGCTAACTAGAGGCAGCGTCGAGCACCAGAGGCTTGAGAGATTCAAGCCATCCCATAGAGGAATTTGTTCGGGTTGAGCACCACACTGGGCTCTTGCCACTGTAAACCAAAAGGTCACAGAGCTGGTAGGAAGAAGAAGAGTCTATGTACTCCAATGGCTTGGGGAATCCAAGAACCACCCTGCCAAGCAAAACCTGCTTCAGGAGAACTCACATTGAGTCCCTGCATTATAATTCTCTGCTTAAGGACACAATAAAACAAGGCCGCCACTAAAAGCTGGACTGGAGATGTAGCTCTGGAGAATAGGGTGAACTCCTTATTAAAATTCTTGTGTCTTTGTGTTTGCTTACTGTATTTCTCTGATGTCTTTCATTTAAATGTCTGTGTGTTGGCAATCTGATCGATCCATTGCTTAAATAACACAGAACACACACCAGCACATGAGTCTATAATACCTTCTGTTAACACCCAGGTTGTTCCCTATGACTCCCAAGGGAATACGGCCGGGGTAACTACTAACCAATCTTTGGACTACAGCTTCTAGCCCAGCTGTAATCAGAGAGGGCTCTCTCTGTAAGGTTTGTCACTGTTCTAGTGGAGTTTTTAGGCTAGTTATGAAGTAAATGTTTGATTGTTTTTTATGTTTGGTTGGGAGGATGCTTCTGATAGTTTTAAAGTGTTCTCTGCAGGTGAAACTAATCCATTGGGCAATGGGGTCTATAGCTGTTGTTTCCTTGAGATCCTAGCTTAAGTGCAGCTGGAATTACAGGGCCTATATGTATTTCATAAAACAAACTGTAAATTGTGAGGGTGAAATGAGAATCAACTAGCAAAGAGCATTTAAGAATTATTCACTGAGATGGGATGTGGGAAAGAGATCTATTACTTAGGAGCATTACTTGAATTCCTGAAACAATAGATTACTGTGATGATATAGTGTGAAAGGTAGCATTTAAGAATTACTCTTTCTTTACCATAACTGAAGAAAACATTTGAAATAGCTTAGATTGAGCTCAGGGTAACCAATGATTAAATCCTGAGACTATTCTTTTTCCTTGCTATTTAGATATTTGATACATGGAAAACATGAATGATATATGAAAGTATAACAAACATATAACAGAGAGTAACAAGAAAACTTATTGAGCCATGGAATACACAGGAATCCTGCAACTTTCAGCCCTACACCAGCAAGACATCAAGAGACACAATGTTTTGGAAATCCCATCATCCTTTGTATTAGTTGTCTGAAGATTTATAATAGAAGAGTAACAGAATAGATATCAAGATATTTCTTACATCCGAAGTCCAACCCCTGATAACAAATGTGAGGGGAAATATATAGAAGTATATTACAAAATATCTCAGGCATTGAGTCATTTGAGAGGGAAAATTCTTCTTGCACTCGTACAGGGCTTGCAGATGAGAAGTTATTACAATCTTAAATGAGTTATAAAGGCTCTTAACTTCTTTCAGAGTAATTTTGACCTTTGGGGCTCACGGAGTCGATTGAGCGGCTTTCACATAACTGCTGAATGACGTGTCTGTGCAGCTGTAACTTCCTGTGTCTTCTCGGCCCTGTCACCTGTGACTGCTGATGCTGCTGTTGTGGCCGAGTACCTGTGCTGAGTTGGCTCAGCCTGTGTCTTCATACCTGCTGATGTGTCTTTGTCCTGCTGTGTATGAGTTTCAAAATGTTTGTTGAAGGCAAAATCGAAATTACTGACTTTGGTTCAATAGTAATCGTATCAATTCCTCCCATGTATCTGATGAAGGCAACTGATATTTCAAAATTGACACCATGGTCTCATCAGCCTCTGTATACTTATAAAAGTGAGGGGGCTCATCAAATAAATGTGCAATTTCATTTCTAATAAAAAATAAATTATCTACTCTATCAAAAAGAATCTGCCCTGTTACTGGGCCTGCTTCTGAGGATGTACTAGGCGCCTCTGCAATCTGTGTTGCTGCAAAATTGCTTACTCGCTTGACATATTTCTCATGGGAGAGTAATTTTCCTGAAGGATCCAATAGGCTAGGGAGCCCCCTGTCCTGCAAAGGCATAAAACTGTTCGGAAATTTATTGATATCAGCTTGCATATCCTGGATTCTTCTTTCAAGGGTCTCTGTCCTGTTTCCAATCTCCATTCTTACCAACTGGGAACTTGCTCTGTAGTTCAACACTTCTATCATCTTAGGGGAAATCTCAGGCATGTTGCCTAGAGATACCCTTGCCCTCTGCATTTCTTTTCGTGCTATTCCAATGAGTGCCACTTGCTCATATATAGCCTCAATATATTGCCATTGGTTTGTTATTGACTGGCCAATGGTGGTCCAGATGACCCTTTTAAGCTCTGCTGTGACTTTATCCAAGGTGAGCTCTTTTTCTAGCTCAGCAATCCTCTTCTTGAGGGCCTTTACCTCCCTTTCCCTTTCAGCCACATTTTTCTTTGATTTGTCATATTTTTCATTTATTTTGGCCAGGCTGTCCTGGGCTTGGCTCAGCTTAGACATCTAGGACTCTAGTACCTGTATCTCTTTCCTCAGTTTCTGCATGTCCAAGCTTTCAGCCAGCTCTGTTGTTGGTGCTGAGGTGGTTGGTGCTGAGGTAGTTGGAGCTTCTTGCTGCACTTGTTGGCTGGGAGGGGCAGTGTCTTGAGGGGTTTCCTCAAGGTTTATTGTTTCTGGAGGTGGCTGTGAGTTTGTTGCCCTGCCTCCTTCTGCTGCAATGCTGCTTCCAATGTGGCTTCTGATTCCTGCAGCTTTTCTTGTGTTTGGATGAGCTCCTTGTATAATGTCATTAGTAAGTAAGCTGCATCCTTTTCTTGCCTCTCCTGGGCAACCTCATCCGTTTGTGGGTGGAGAGTTGGTGGGATTTTCAATTTCTTCTTTATTGCTTCCATATCAGCATCCCTCAGCTTGAGGACTTGTTGCACAGCCTTAACATCATTGGGGTCATGCCCAAACTCTATTATTATTTCCTCTAAGGCTTTGATCCTGTTATCCTTAGCTTGAGAGGAAGCCTTTTCCAACTCAAGTTGTGCTGTAGTATTGTTCAGGCTATTTTGTAGCCTGTAGTTGACCAAGGTCTTATCGGCCAAGGTGGCATAGAACATCTCACCCGTCTATTTGTGGAGCTCAATCTGATCCATTGGGTGGATGTCTTTTGACAGGACCTCCAGATTGGTCCTGATATAGTCTGTAGCTGTTTGTGGTTGCTGCACTGTTGGAGTGAAGTGGCTCATTGTCATCTTTCCCTCCTGCACATCAAATGCGGACATGAGCCTTTGTTGGTTTGAGCGAGCCATGTTCAGCAGGTGATTGTAGAGCTGAATCTTCAGTGGTTCACTCCCTCTCTTTGCATCTTTGAATTGTTGTTTGATGCTTGTTCCTGCTCCCTTCTTCTGAGCTGAGGAGCTCACTTCTCCCAATGTTTCCCTGTCTTGCTCCTGTTGCAAGGAGCTGGAAGAAGCCTCCATGCTTGGCATTTCCTCTTCTGAGAAGGGATTTAACCTTTGTCTCTTCTCTGGTGATTCAGTGAGGGGAGTCTCCCTTTCTATTTATATGCGAACGTCCTCCCTTTGAGGGGTTTGGAGGACGGAGGAGTCAACCCTAGAATCCTGCCTTGGAGGTGCCATTGGTGTTGTCTATTCTTTGGTGGCCATTTGGGCCTCTCCTGTTTGATTTTCCTGACGCTGTTGGTCTCCTTGTTGTTGTTCCTGCTGGGGCTGCTGTTGTTGACCCTGTTGGCCCTGTTGGCCCTGTGGTTCTTCCATGACCTTTTCCTTGCCTTTGCTCTGCCCTTGGTCTGTGGTTTTCACTACCTCTTGCTGTGTC
>APFE030020411.1:23112-36238 GCA_000404065.3 Pinus taeda | reverse complement strand
CCCTTTTTGGGTGGCAGACCTTTAGGTTCTTGAAATAAGACATCATACTCTGAAACAATCTTTTCTATATCAGCTTGCTGATCAGCATTACAGCCCTCAAATACATTGATTTGATCAGATTTCTTTTCCTTTACAACCATTAGTAAGAACTGTTTGCATGATTTATCATTCTTTTCATCTGTCCTGAGTTTATGAGAGTATAATTATTCTTGAGCTTACGAGCTCTTACAAAGTATTCGATTCCATCTTTGACAAGTAGATACTTGTTCTCAACTCTATAGAAAATAGCCTTTCTACCATACAAGTAAGGGCTTCCTAAAAAAATTCCACATATATCCAAAGGAATTACATCTAACTCAACCTCATCTACAAATGCTGACCCAAAAGAAAACTTGAGTTTGCACTGTCTAGCCACTTGTAGTTGGGCTTTATCATTCAACCATCCTAATGGTTATGGCTTCTTATGAGGTGTAGTTGTTAATCCCAATTTCTTTAAAATTTCTTCAGAAATTAGATTTACTTGTGAGCCACTATCAAACAAAGTATCAATCTTTTGATTTTTGGAAATGACTCGAATATGAAAAAGCTCATGTCTTTTTCTCTCATGTTCTTCATCAATGACAGATTGAGCAGAATTACTAGTAGATGCTTCAGAATTCTTACCTTTTATACCTTTGGTTGCAATGGTTGTTTCATCTCCCGAGTCTGACCCCAAATATTTTTGAATAGCTGCAACAGTCTTCTTCTTCTTGCCCTCAGACTTCTTAGGTCTCTGCTCTGGATGCAGAATCCAACAATGCTAATCATCATGCCCCTCCTTTTTACAGTGAGTGCATGAAGCTTTGCCTTTTTGTGCAGTGCTAGCCTTCCTTGTTTCCACTTTTGCTTTCTTTTCTCCTTGCTCTTGCTTACAGTGGGTTGGGATGGTCCCCCAACTTTTGGATTCCCATTCTTTCCTCTAACTTCTAGATGAGTAGCTTGTACAAATACCTCATCTATACTAATGGGATTAAACATGAGGATGGTATGCCTCATGTAGCTGTGTAGATCACCAATGTACTTCAAAAGAGTTTCTGGTGAGTCTAATGAGATACCCAACATTAATGCTCTCTTTCTGAATTCTTGAGTATACCCTTGTACACTTGCCCTTTTAACTACCGAAGATTTTGCCAACTCACCATGGCTTGTTGCATGTAGGCCAATGGATAGAACTACTTTTTGATTGCAGAAACAAATTCACTCCAGACAGAGATGGTCTTATTATGCTTCCTCACATCAGCTTGGGTCCTGCCTTCCCACCAAACCAAGGTAGTGCCTCCTAGGCATAGGCTTGCCAGTTGAATCTTACTCCTATCTGAGTCTATGTTTTGATCCCTACAATACACATCAATTTGTCTAATCCAATTGTCTAACTTTTCAGCATTTAGCTTTCCATCATATATAGGCAAATCAATTTTGACATCCAATTTAATCAAGGATGCCTTCTTATTATACACAGGGCTACTAGGAGGTGTAGGAAAGCTTTCTTACTTTCCGTTTCCTTTAGAGTGGTCATGAGAATGAGATTCATCTTCTTCCTTATCTTGTTTAGAGCCTGATGAATCCTAATCCTTATGCTTTCTAAAGTGCCTATACATTTCTTCTACCATAGACTTCATAGCTAGGAAAATTTCTACAAACTGGGGGTCTGGCCCTGTACAACCTTCTTCTCACATTGCCTTCCGAGAATAGACTCTCCCAATTTTTAGGATTAGTTTCCACCAACTCTCCTTCTCCTAATTTGAGCTTTGATCTAGTGATCATTCCCAACTAAACCAACACAAGCTTGTCTAACCTTACAACCTAGATTTCTGATACCACTTGATTTGATTCTCACCCTATGAGTGACCTCAGTTGAAGATCGAATAAAAAAAAGGTATTACAGACTCATGTGCTGGTGTGTGTTCTGTGTGATTGAAAAAACGGATCGATCAGATTGCCAATACACAGACATTTTAAATGGAAAGACAACAAAGAAATACAGTAAGCAATACAAAGACATACACAGTTTTTAATAAGGAGTTAACCCTATTCTCCAGGGCTACGTCTTCGGTCCAGCTTCAGTGGTGGCCTTATTTTATTATGTCTTTCAGCAAAGAATTTACAATGCAAGGACTCAATATGAGTTCTTCTGACAACAGGTTTTGCTTGGTAGGGTGATTTTTGGATTCCCCAAGCCACTCGGAGTTCACAGACTCCTTTTCTTCCTGCTAGTTCTATGACCTTTGGTCTACAGTGGAAAGAGCCAACTGTGATGCTCAATCCAAACAGATTCCTCTATGGGAAGGCTCGAATCTTCAAGCTTTCTGGAGCTCAGTGCTGCCTATGGTCAGCGCGGCCCTCTGTCTCTTTTGCTCAGCTTTGCTGCTCTCTGTGTTCAGTCCTCCTCTCAGGGTTCACTATTCACTATCTCTCTTGATCACTTAGATTCTTCTTCCTATTCTCTTCTACCTTCGATTGTCTTTCTATTCGTGGCTTTAACCATTCAATCCTATGTCTGCTCGGTTCCTCTCCCGCCTGCATTGATTCACCTTTTGCAGCTGTGCTTGGCATTCCCTGTTCGGCATCAGCATGAATGCTTAGGGAGTACCACGTGTCCCCATCTAATAGGTGCTAGCATGCTTTGTCGGCTCATTCCTTCAGTTCTATTGTGAATACGCTATTTTTCCACCATGGTGGTCAACAGATTCCAAATCCGTCTCAAATCGCAGCTTATTTCCCTGTCGATTCCACTTCTTTCCATTAGGTGCAATCTCAGCCATCTGATCTAGACTCCTCCAGATCCAACGTTATACATATGTCGAGCACAGTTGACTTGCTCGACCATTAACGCGCGATCACGACAATTTTTCTCTCACCTCTGCTACCACGCATCGATCGTTGATTGTGATCACTCTGCTTTCTCCAAAACCTCTTACCATTCAAGGGCGTCCCGATCAAACTGCCGGTTTCCAGGCCATGGGTCCCATCGTCGTACATTGGCACTTCTTACCTTTTTCCACCCGCATTTCTCTGGCTCCCAACGTGACTGAGTGCTTAAGTCTTTCCATTTCAACCCTTTTCACCTTAGCACTAATCGCGCATAAAAATCGCCTCCCTTTTCCCAATCTGGGGCTCCCAAGGGCTGTTTTGACCTCCTGCGCAATCTCCATGGGCCTCGGTCAGTGCGCTTTGACCGAGGTCCTCATCGTTTCGCGCTGGCTGCCATGACCATTGGTTTAGGGGGGTTTTGATGTTGTTTTGGATTTCATTTGAGATTTGTTTAACTCGATTCAGTCAAAGTTCTTGACATTCTTTTATGGATCCGATTTGGATCAGTATCAAGCTCTAATATTTGGATTAAAAATGGTTAGAAAACTTGGAGCCAAGGGAGTTGTTATACTTGGAGACTCAGAATTGACTATTAAACAAATTAATGGTGAATACTCTATAAACAATCCCAGACTGAGTCAATATAGAGAGATTGTCCTAGATTTGATCAAAGACCTTCTAGAAACAAATTTTGTTGCCATTCCTAGAAAAAAAATATGCAGGCCCACAGTCTAGATACTTTTGCTAGTACTTGCAAATTTTCCTTTGATCCCAACCATCAGTACACTGCAGAAGTTAGACATAGGCTTGTCATACCAAACAATTTGAAGTATTGGCAGATTTTCTCCTAGGATTCTTAGATTTAAAATTTCATGAATGTTGAAGGTGAGTTTCAAAATTGTAATATAGATGCAGACTGTACAGTAGATAATGACATAGATAGTGACATAGATGTAAATATTTTAGAAATAGGTAAACCCACTAATTTCACTAAATTAGAAGTAGATAACTTAGAAAATGTAGAAATAGAGGAAATAATGGATGATGATCCTAAATTTTTTAATCTTAAAAATAATTTTTTGCCTAAGGGATTAGCCCCCTTAGAATATTTGCTTGATTCCAACGATGTAGCTAGGAAGCCAAAAATGGAGCCTTTGAGAGCAGATATAGAAGAATGTAACATAGGAATTCAAGAAAAACCTAAACTCATTAAATTATCAAAAGCCTTACCTCCAAATGAAAAGGTTAAATACATAAATCTATTTAAAGAGATTCAAGATGTATTTGCATGGAAATACGAAGACCTAAAATCTTATGACACCAGCATAATTCAGCACAAGATACCTATCAAAGAGGATCATAAGCCTTTTAAATATAAACTTAGGAGAATTAATCCAGTTCTTATGCCATCTATTGAGAAAGAAGTTGAGAGAATGTATGATGCCCAAATTATAGCTCTCATTAGATACTTAGATTGGGTTTCAAACTTAGTCACTACTAGGAAGAAAACTAGAGAAATCAGACTTTGTGTTGATTTCAGAAATTTAAACAAGGTCTCATTACCCTCTACCAAAAATGGACCATATCCTTCAGAGTCTAGTAGCCTCATCCAGAATTTCACTGCTTGATGGATTTTCTGGATATAACCAAATCTTAGTTCAACTAGAGGACCAAGCTAAATCTGCATTTACTACTCCTTGGGGTACCTTCATGTATTTGAAGATGCCTTTAGGATTAATGAACACAGGAGCATCATTTCAAATAGCTATGATATAGCTTTTTCCAAGGAGATCCACGACTTCATAGTGGTATACAAAGATGGCATCACAATCTTTTCTAAATCTGACAATGAACACCTATATCACATCAGAAGAGTTTTCACTGAATGCAGGAAATTTGGGATTTCTTTAAATCCCAAAAAGACACTCTTTGGTCTAGAAGAAAGAAAATTGTTGGGACATATAATGTCTAAAGATGGAACTAGAATAGATACTGCTAGAATAGAGGCAATCTTCACCATCACCCATCCTAGAAACATCAAATAATTGTAGTCATTTTTAGGCAAAATTAATTTTCTTAGGAGATTCATTTCAAATTTAGCTGAATTGATTAGAGAACTAAATAACATGTTAAGAAAGGACTCAACACTTAAATGGACAGTGGAGGCCAAACAATCCTTTGAAGCCATTAAGGAAGCCCTAACCAAGACTCCAGTCCTTATAAGTCCTGATTTTCAGAAAGATTTTATTATTTTTTCTTTTGCTTCAGAACAAACCATTGCAGAAGTCTTGTTCCAAAAGAATGACCAAGGATATGAACAACCAATTTCATTTTTTAGTAAATCCTTAAGAGATGCCACACTCAAATACAACATTATGGAGAAACAAGCATTAGCTTTAGTAAAGGTTGTAAAAGACTTCAGAGTGTACATTTTGTATTCTCACATCATTACTTATGTTCCAAATTCAGCAGTTAAGGACATTTTGACACAAAATGGGCCTGAAGCAAAAAGAGGCAAATGAATTGCCACTATATTGGAATATGGCATAAAAATAAAGCCTACTAAACTTATCAAAGGCCAAGGTTTGGCCAAACTCATGGTTGAATCGAACTGTCATGCCCTAAATATAAATTTCATTAGTGCCCTTGATGATCAGGAAGAGATGGAAACTCCACAGACCAGTGAACCTTTTACTGATTCACCTTGGTATGTAAATATCATATTTGTATTACTGAACTTACAAGCTCCTCCTGGTTTAACAAGAACTAAAGCTAGATTTTTGAAAACGAAGTCATTAAAATATTGTGTCATAGATAATTATTTGTTTTGGAAAGAAAATGGTGGTATTCTTTTGAATTTTTTACTTAAAGATGAAGCTGATAAAATTATGCAAGAATCTCATGCAGGAGATTGTGGAGGACACTTGTATTGGAAGACTGGTGCTGACAAAATTCTAAGGGCTGGTTTTTACTAGCCCACCCTATTTGTAGATGTTAAGAAACATGTGACATTGTATCATAAATTCTAGATATTTTAGTGAAAAAGAAACTTTTACCTTTACCTCTCAAACCCATCTCCACAAAAATGCCATTTCAACAATGGGGGTTAAACTTTATTGGAGAAGTACACCCAACCTCCTTAGCCCATCATAAGTGGATTTTGACAACCACTGATTATTTTACCAAATGGATAGAAGCCGTCCCTTCTAGACAAGCTACAGACTCTGTCATTATCTCCTTCCTAGAAAATAATATCTTGTCAAGATTTGGATCCCCCCAAAAGCTCATTATTGATAATGCAGTTTCTTTTAAGTCCAAGAAAATAATAGACTTCTGTAACAAATACCACATCACCCTTTACCACTCCACTACCTATTACCCTCAAGGTAATGGACTCGTGAGAATCCTCTAACAAAAGCCTTGTCAATATCATTAAGAAATTACTAGAAGACAACAAAAAGACATGGAACAAAAAGTTGGTCAATGCCTTATGGGCAGACAGACTAACTACCAAAAAGTCCAATGGTACATTTCCCTATCAGTTAGTATATGGTATGGATGTTGTTTTTCCATCCTCTTTGGTAGTGCCAGTGATGAAGATCATCCAGGAGTTCCAAGTAGAACCAAATGATATCCAAAGGAGGACAAATCAGACCATACACTTGCAGTAGACCAGAGAAGAAGTATATGTAAAATCACAAGTAATCCAAGACAAAATCAAAAGGATATTTGATAAAATGACTAAAGCTAATGATTTTTACATAGGTGATAAAGTTCTTAAGTGGGATTCAAGAAGAGAAGACAAGGGCAAACATGGAAAATTTGACTTCTTATGGCAAGGCCCTTATGTCATTTATGGTTACAAAGGTAACAATGTTTTTTTCTTGAGAGAGATAGATGGATTAGATCTACCAGGAGGACCTGTCAATGGTAGAATGTTGAAGCATTATTTTTCCACAGATTACCAATAGTTCACTTTACTTTACTCATTGTATATAACATTGCAGAGTTTATATTGGATTGGATGGTGATCTTTTCAAGTTGAAGCCCAAAGAGAAAGCCCTGAGCTTTGAAGGTTTCATCATCATAAGTAAGAATAAGGCAGAAATCACAAAAGGACAGTTTATAGGGTAACTACAGTCACAATTCAAAGGCTACTGATCTTAGAGTTCTTGACATTTCACCAAGAAATGCCATCCCCATGTGGAGCCACTCTTAGGGTCCTATAATAATAGGATTCATAATTTTAAATTGGCTATGGTTAGTCTTGTAATATTGTACATAATTTTTCTTTCTGCAAAATGTTTTTCATATTAAAAATTAAAAAATGTAAAGAGGGTATGTCCTAAAAGAAATATCTAAGAACAAAAATAATAAGAAAAGATCAAAAAAGTGAAAAATATGAACCCCAAACAAAAACAGATCATGAAAGTGTGCAAATTCAAGTGCCACTACTTTTACTTTTATGTGCAAAATAATGGTTGTGTGTAGCTTGTCATAAATGCCACAACCCATGATAGTCAAACTATTTAATCTTGACTAGTTCATGTTTTAAATTTCATGTTTATAGATAGAGAATAAAGATATAGCCAATCTATTTAACCTTGGTAGATCAATAGTTAGGTAGAGAAATAAAATGTGCTCATAAGCTTAATCTAAGACATTGGAAGTTATAAGGCTAGAATTAGATAGTTTACTTGTCAAAAGAAAATGAAAGAAAGGGTCTACTAGCCTAAATGCACCCAATAAAGTGAAGAAAAAGCATTAGGGTAAGTAAAGGGTAGGTAGAAGAAAGGTTGCAGAAGTACAAATTTGTTAAAACATAAGCATATTTATCATGCTTAATCATATGTTTCAGTGTGCAGGAGTAGTTATGAAAGTGAAAGGATGTTCACAAGCTAATTTAAATAACTTCCCCTCATTTCATTTCACCCCCCATTACATACTTGCTAATTTCCCCATTATCCCACCATTTCTTAAGAATATACCCTTTTCCCTTCATTTTCACCCTTACCCCTTGGTTACACACATTTCCCTAGAAAATTACCCTACAAAGGTCATTTCCCAACCCAAAACCCCTATTCCCTAGTGTGAAACCCATTCCCCTTTGAAAAAATCATTTCCCCCCTATTAATTTCCCTATTTTATTTTAAAAACCCACAAAACCCCCCTTGTCCTAAGTTTAAATTCCCCTTCCGCATTACTTAATTAACTCTGCGATACCATATTTCACCTAAAAAACCATTAAAACCCCTTTATTCTAGGTTTTGTTCCCCCCTCGTATTATTTAATTAACTTCGCCATTCACATTTTCCCCGACATAGACTCGTTTAACCCACCACCCTTGGTGCAATTAACAAACCCCGCCACATTTAAACCCTGGTCCCACTTTATTAAACCCATTTATATTTAACCCCACCTTATTCATTAATTAATTATAGTTGATTTTAATTAATCCCCTCGGGCCCCGCAAATCTCCACCCTTATTCCCTCTGTGCATTTCCACCACGTGACAGCCGTTAGATCTTGCACCCCCAGATCTGACAGTGCACATCCATATCACATTGATTCTCTTTCATATCTTTACCAACCCGAGAGTACGCGATATTCGTGGTTTTTCTTGGGCACCTTTCGGTTATGTGGCAGCTCTAGGTGAACTCGCATGCTCTCAAGGAAATACCACCCGACTGCAAAAGGTGGTATGATGGCCCCTAAAACTGCCTCCCTGTGTAAAATGAAACCACACACTATTCATTTATATAAATATCACACCAAATGTGATCGTTACCCATTAAAAAGACCAAATACGCTCATTTTCACTCTTTTCGCTCAGTCAAACTATGAAAGATGCCTAAGCCTTCCTGTGCCACCCTGAGCCTCTGCAACCGAATTTGACCACCGATTACCTTCCAAACACGCTTCAGACTCCATCCATAGACATCTCAGTTCAATAAATTGATTCATTGCCTTCCCCGCAGACCTATGCTTTCTTAATA
Source organism: Pinus taeda (assembly GCA_000404065.3). Lineage (NCBI taxonomy): Eukaryota > Viridiplantae > Streptophyta > Pinopsida > Pinales > Pinaceae > Pinus > Pinus taeda. The sequence continues at coordinate 27,392 of APFE030020411.1, read as the reverse complement.
ATTGTTGTATTTTGCAGGTAATTAGAAGGCCAAGAGATTGGACAAACAAGTTTTGATACTAGTCACAGAACCTATTTGCTTTAGATTCTCACGAAATGTATTCAAAGGCTTCATTGAGCAGGAGTTTTGTATACAAAGAGAAAATAAAGCTTAATATAGCAGAAGAGCAGATGGAAACAATTTACATAGTAAATGTTAAAACAAAGATGAAATCAATTTCACCAGCACAGAAAAAGATTGTTACAAACTACTCTCCAAGCAACATTTTGTATTCTACATGTGTCTTTTAGTAAAAATCATTTTTACTAAAAACACAAAAGCATGAAAGAGTGAGTAAGATTTACAGTAAAAGGTAAAAATGAAAGAAAGTGACAGAGCATACAGTTAAAAGACCAAACATCCAAGCAACCTAAAGGGAAAAGATCAAATACTAAAAGACAACATAATCTAAATAACAGGTACAGTAGACAACTGTTCAATAGTTGTCTCTATCTTCTTGCATGAAGATATTTCTTTTTCCTAGATTAGTTCTCAATGTAGTTTGAGATATTTTGTAAGTTCTTTTGTATAAATACTTCATAATTCAAAGTATTGAGGGTGGATTTTTATACATTTGTAGAGTTATTTTAAACTTAAACCTAAGGGTTATTTTACCAATTTTCAAGTCAATAGACTGGAGCAAGTAATAAAAATATTGCACTACAAGATTTATGAGACGAGATATTTCAGTGAAGTATCTTCTTTGTCTGATTTTGTTACTTTCTTATGTGTTCCATAAACTTAAATGTTATCTAAATTTGAATGAATTAACTAGAAATTTACCTCAAAACTTGTTTAAGTATAATCTGTTTTGCACAGTTAATCATTTATATGTTTTCCTATGATATCTGGATTTGACAACCCTTAATTGCTTTCCCATCCAGGTTGACCTCTTTCATTTCTCTTCATAATCCAGCCTAGGGAACCCTTAATTTCTCCCTAGATCCAATTGGAAACCATTTCATCATCAAACCTTTGAGATCTGTAGTAACTCCTCTATCTTTCCCTAAAGACAATGTTTTTAGAACTTAATCCAATACTATTTTTCTGACATTTGACCCCATAGCCCAATGGTAAAAGACAACCCTTTTCATCTAAGTAAGTGATCTCACAACCCAAAATCAAATCAAAAACCAAAGCACAATCATAACTAGCCTAAAATCAATTAATGAAAACAAAGTTACAACATAAAGAGAGAGCCTTCTCTGAGATTAGGAAGGTTAGATCCTGATCTCCAAAGTTGGTTTATGGTTACCTCTATCATTTCTTTTTTTGACAACTTAGAAGAAATTTTGGAGTGATAACACATCACATTGTGACAAATATTGTCTCAATATGAGAATCAACCATGGTCAACCATGGTCCAATGTGGCATTATGACAAATATTTTGTTGATTTGAAAATCAATCATGGTCAACCATGATCCAGTGTCACACTATGAAAAAGATTGTCTCAATATGAAAATCAACCATGGTCAATGATGTCTATTTCAAGTGTTTATAATATTTAACTTAGGGTTTATATACCTTAGGTTTATAATATTTGTCCCTCAGGTCTAATATTATTCAAGCATGGTCAACCATGGTTAACCATGTTTTATAAAATCAATTATGGCCAACTATTGGTCCAATTTCACATTGTGACAAAGATTGTCTCTATATGAAAATCAATCATTGTATCAACCATGCTCCAACATCGTATTATGACAAATATTTTCTCAATATGATAATATTCGTCAACCATGCTCAACCATGGTCAATCATGGTCAACCTTGGTCAATCATGGTCAACTATGTTTTATAAAATCAAACATGATCAATCATGGTCAAACGTCACATTGTTGCAAAGATTATGTTGATATAAAAAGAAACCACGGTTAAGCATGCTCAAGTAGGGTCCAATGTCGCATTGTGACAAGGATTGTCTCAATATGAAAATCAAGCATTGTTAGCCACAATTAACCATGTTTGTTTTAGTGTTTATATTATTTATTTTATGGTTTATATATCTTGGGTTTATAATATTTGTCCCTTGGGTTCATAATCCCTTGGGATTTTAGTATTAATCCCTTGGGTTTATAATATCAATCCATTGGATTTATTATTCCTTTGGGTTTATAATATAAATCATGGTCAAGCATGGTTAACCATGGTCCAATGTCGCATTTTGACAAGGATTGTCTCAATATGGAAATCATCCATGGTCGCCCATTTCTATTTTAGGGTTTATAATATTTCCCTTAGGGTTTATAAATTTTATCCCTTTGGTTTATTATTCTCTTCAGTTTATAATATCAATCCCTTGGGTTTATTAAAATAAGGGTTCAGTATCCCTTAGGTTTATTAATCTAAAGGTTCATTAACCCTTCAAATTATAATATTAATCCTTTAGGTTTATTAATCTAAGGGTTTAATATTATTGTCTCAATATGAGAATCAAACATGGTCCAATCTCGCATTATGATGAAGATTCTGTTTATTTGAAAATCAATCATGGTCAACCATGGTCAAACATGGTCTAATGTGACATTATGACAAGGATTGTCTGAATATGAAAATCAACCATGCTAAACGATGTTTATTTTAGTGTTAATAATATTTATCTTAGAGTTTATCTACCTTGGTTGATAACACTAGTCCCTTGGGTTTAATATTATTCAACCATGTCCAACATCACATTGTGACGAAGATTCTCAATATGAAAATCAATCATTGTCTCAACCATGGTCCAATGTTGCATTATGACAAAGATTGACTCAATATGATCATCATCATCAACCATGCTCAATCATGCTATATCATGGTCAACCTTTGTCAACTATGGTCAACCATGCTTTATAAAATCAAGCATGGTCATCCATGGTCAATCATGGTCAACGATGGTCGAATGTCGTATTTTCACAAAGATTGTGTTGATATGAGAATCAACCATAATTAAGCATGTCCAACCATGGTCCAACATTGCATTATGACAATGATTGTTTCAATATGAAAATAAGCCATGGTTAACCATGCTTATTTTAGTGTTTATAAAATTCATTTTAGGGTTTTATATACCTTGCGTTTATAATATTAGTCCCTTGAGTTTAATGTTATTCCCTTGGGTTCATAATCCCTTAGGGTTTTAGTAATAATCCCTTGGGTTTATAATATCAATCATGGTCAACCATGGTCAATCATAGCCAACCATCGTCAACTATGGTCAACCATGTTCGAATGTTGCATTGTGACAATGATTGTCTCAATATGAAAATCAACTATAGTCAACAATGGTCCAATGTCGCATTGTGACAAATATTGTCTCGATATGAAAATCAGTCATGGTCAATCATTGTCAACCATTATCCAATGTCGCATTGTGACAAGAATTGTCTCAATAAGGAAATCAACCATGGTCAACCATCTTTATTTTAGGGTTTATAATATTTACCTTAGGGTTTATATACCTTATGTTTATAATTTTTATCCCTTGGATTTATTAATGTAAAGGTTCATATTTCTAGGGTTTAATATTATTGTCTCAATACGAGAATCAACCATGGTCAACCATGGTCGAATGTTGCATTGTGAAAAAGATTTTGTCGATTTGAAAATCAAGCATGGTCAACCATGGCCCTACATCACATTGCAACAAGGATTGTCTGAGTATGAAAATCAACCATGGTCAACGATTTTTATTTTGGTGTTTATAATATTTATCTTAGGTTTTATCTACCTTGGGTTTATAATATTGGTCCCTTGGGTTTATATACCTTAGGTTTATAATATTAGCCCCTCGGGTTTATCTACATTGGTCAACCATGGTCAACCATGTTTTATAATTTAAACATTGTCATCCATGGTTAGTCATGGTCCACCATGGTCGAACATCGCATTGCCACGAAGTTTGTGTTGATATGAAAATCAACCATATTCCAGCATTGCATTGTGACAAGGATTGTCTCAATATTAAAATCAACCATGGTCAATCGTGGCCAACCATGTTTATTTTAGTGTTTATAATATTTTTCTTATGATTTGTATACCTTGGGTTTATAACATTAGTCCGTTGGGTTTAATATTATTCCCTTGGGTTCACAATCCCTTGGGGTTTTAGTATTGATCCCTTCGGTTTATAATATCAATCCCTTGGGTTTATAATATGAATCATGGTCAATCATAGCCATCCATGGTCAAACATGGTCCAATGTCAATCCATTGGTTTAAATTAATTAACAACATTTATTATTAACAATATTAATGA
>APFE030020411.1:937-18925 GCA_000404065.3 Pinus taeda | reverse complement strand
ATATGTATATGTATATGTATATAAGGAACACCTATCAACTTTAGGTTGAGCATGCATGGAATCACACATCACCATGTAGAATGCACCTCTCAACATAAACCAATATGAATCCATCTTAAGCATGGATCTAACATGAGCCAATAGGGATCAAATTTCTTGAGGTGCAAACTTCTTTTAGAATGCAAAATATAATGTGTAATTTTTCATTATTTAAAGTGTATTTTCTTAATGTCATATAGAGTAAATACATAGTTGACATTAAAATATTTTACATAACATGTGCATATAAGAATTTTATCACCACACATTAAAATGGTTGTTTTGTGATTAATATATTTTAAAGTCGTATAAAATATTTTATTGATAGCCTCATTGAATATTTTATTATATACAACATTAAAATATTTTCTTTTGAAATTGTTTTTCTATCTATCTATATATATGATTGATATCAACATAAATTAATTTATTTAGATCTTCAAATAGTTTATTTAAATCCCATGTTGAAATATTTTTGAAAAATATAAGGTTTTAACATCTTATACACACATATTTTTTTCTAATTACTTTACATGAAATTATATTATGCCAAATGTACAACTAACTAAACATGCATAGTATATTCATTTTTTGTTATTATAGTCAACATTGTTTTTCCATTTAGAGAATATTTTATTTTTATTTTAAAGACATATGACAACTCCATGTTGAGCACAAATAAAATTACTCAGCGCCTTCATATTGGGTTGTAGAATGAGCCTCTTGGCTCAAAAATAGTCTCGCATATATTCTTATATGCCATATCAAAAAGAAAAACATTTTCTCTGCTTCTCATTATTATTATTATTGAAATATTCTTACATCAAATCAATGGCCATCACCAGTGTGCAAGCCATGACTTGCAATCATGGAAGCAACCACTCACTCTAGGCCACTACCTAACGAATGCCACCACTTCCTAAACTTTGTAGGCCACTATTTGTTGGAAGCCACCACTCCCTTAGGCCACTACCTACTAGAAGCCACCACTCCTAATAGTTTATTAGGCCACCACCTAGAGGAAGCCACCACTACCAAAGTTTTCAAACCACAAGTTGAAGGAACCCACCACTCCCTGAATCTGCAATCCGCCACTTGCCCACTAAAGGCCCTAACCTTCAACATCTATTGGAACACCTTTCATACATTTTAAACTAGGTCCCACCAATAAACTCAAACAACTTGTAGGCATCGTTTCATCCCATTTTCATACTATTCCATATATGAATTCTTTGCTCAATCACTGAATACAACAATCTCTTTATAATGAAACTATGCATTGAACACTCTACTCATACAATCAGATCTTTTTATATAATCAACTCATCAATACACACTGACATGACATTAATCCAACGTTACAAATCATCCCAATACATCAAACTAACTCAAACACCCTAGCATCAACCTCTCACTCTCTTACTCTTTTAGTAGCGCAAAGTCACACTATTTTGTGCTATGGCATAGTTATTGGGAACATCTAAGTGTGATATTAGTTTGTTGTTGTGATTATATTTTTTGTTTAAATTATGTATGTGAAATCATCTATTGTTATTTGAAAACATGCTAAATATATTTTTACATTCTTCAGGCATAATCTTCTAACTTGTTCATTCTTGTTTTCAAGTTTAACCAAGAAAAATAAAGATGACAGCAAATTAGATCACATATTAATGTTGGTGTGAGTGAATGTTCTTTGCGGAATGGTTGTATAGTTATGCCTCAAATCATGTTGATGTTTTATGTGTTTAATTCAAGTTCAAGTATCATGCACTTTATTTTATACATAAAGTTGTAACAATAAACTAAAGGAACATGAGGAGCTGTTTTCAACCATTTGAATCGATCTCTAAATCTTTGTTTGTCTATCTTTGTTCCTATGTTAAATGTAGTGAAATTACTCGTAATCTAACTGATATTTATTATGCATTTGAAAATATGAACAAAAAATGCATTCAACATTCATCATGGGTTTCATTAAGAAAATATAAATTACAATGGATAAATCTCATTCAAATTCATCACTAATTTATGTTTAAAATTATTTTTTTTTTCTAATAATCTATGTAAGGTCGGGGGCGGGGGGGGATTATCAACCATTAAAACAATTCTATTGGGCAGAATTTCCACTATCCTTTAGTTGGATCATTCATGAGCTTTGGGTTTTCCAAAAAGAAATGAAAATTTGTTTTGGAAAAGGTGAAAAATGGAGAACAAACCTTAACAAATTCAAAAAGCAGGAATTCCTTCAAACCTATTAAAATTAAATGTGTAGCTAAGTAATTAAGAATTCAGCCACAAGAAAACACAATATTTTGATTCTTTGAATTTCATTAAAAATATTTTTAAAACCCATCAAAGAAGCCAAGATACTCTTCAAAAAGTTTGATAAATTTTGCAAAAATTAAGGCAAATCATCATACTGATGTAGAATTCACTTTAATTTGACAACCCCATATCAATCTCATAAAAACTAAGTTCACAACATAATTTTCCTTGAAAATCATATAAATTGTATTAATATTGTGTGAATATTCAAAATACAAGGTGGTTTCATAGAATTACATGCATGAAAAGAACTAGTAGCCAAAAACTCACTTTGAAATTCCTTCCTTAACAACTTCAAAACTCCCAACAAATTCTGGAGAAAAATTGATAGGGTGTCCCCTACACTAGAATACTTTCCCCCCTTCGAAAATACAAAATGAGGCCTATATATAGGCACTCAATGCCCATTACCCTACCCTAATCCACTAGTATTATTTGGAAAACCACCAAGAATATTTACAAAACTTCCAATTGTAGAGTGGGTTCCTTTGGATTTGGTTGTAGTGGCCTAGATCCTTTGTCGCTGCCCCTTGCAACATTGGTGCAAACCCACTTTGAATGACCAACTCATATAAGTCCACGAGAGTCCTCCATTCCTGCCATATGTAATATCACACGAAGAGTCATTTATGATAGTTATTTTAGGTTGGTAATGTCCTAATAATCAGTTCTTCCTCATTTCTTGAAAATATTCTTGAGCATGAACAAAATTTCAAAATTATCATCATACAACTTTACAATTTCCTTTCCATGAAAGGAACAATATTTTTCTCCAAAGACATTGTTTTTTTCTTTTTTTTCTTTTTTTATGAATAGTGGTGGAATTTTGTGAAGGAAATTGATCAAATGGAGTGGTTGAGAGGTGAAGGAGGCTTGATGAACCTCTCTTGACATTTCCCAAAGGAAAACATGAGTTTTCACCCCTTTTCCTAAGCAAATCTCAATCTTGTGTCACATTTGGTTGATCTTGTAGTAGTTCAGGGCAATCCTGTAGAAGTTCAGGACAATCTTGTAGCACTGCAAGATTGAAGTAGAATCGTGTGTAGTTGCTTGCTAGGTGATGAAGGGGTGTAGGGAGATGGGTGACATAATGGAGGAAATGCGGTGGCTAGGTTGGGAAACGGAAAAATGGGATGTGGACTTTGTTCCTTCAATTGTTGTGCTTGTGATTGTCTAGAATCTTGCAAAAGAGGAGTGTTAGAAGGACTGATGTAAGGATTCCTTGACCTATGTGTGATTCCTTCTTTGTTTCATATTTTTTTCTCATCCTTTTTTCTTTTTCTTTTTTTGAGACATGAAAACTGCATGTAAAGAGGTTTTTAATCTACAGGCCTACCCTAGGCACCTAAGAGGAGGTTTTAACCTGGGGATATTTTCATCTTATTTTCCTTTTTTTGCTCTGGCGCTGTCTCAAGAAGTTTCACCTAGCGCCTTATTTTTATAATTATAATGATATATATATATATATATATATATATTATATATATATATATAATATTTATTTATATATTTATTTATTTATTCTTCTTTTTTTGGTCATAGGTTGAGTGAACTAAGGGTTGTGAGACCTCCAATTACATTCAGATCCTTTCCTATTGAACTACTAAACTCTTTTTTTGACAGAGATATTTTGTATAACTTCAACCTATAACCACTAAAAAGAAATGGAATACCTTCCTTGTCAATGGTTCTAATTTGGGAAAACCCATTTTCATAACATTTTTCCACTCAATAGGGGCCCAACCACCTGTTCATCAATTTGCCTTTGAAATCCTCGAATCTTGAATCACATGGAAGGGCCCAATCACCCTCTTGGAAGGATCTCTCCTTGATGTGTTTGTCATGCCAAATCTTCCTTAGTAGTTGGACTACCTCAATGTGCATGAGAGCCTACAATCTAAGCTCATCCAATCCATTGAGATGGAGCATCCTTTCATGCTATGTTGCAGTGAGGTCTAAGTCTAATTGAGCTACCATCCTTAGGTTATTATACTCAAACTCAATGGAAATGAGGCCCTTCTTTCCATATACTAATTGAAATGGGGTAAATCCAATGGTGGTCTTGCAAGTGATATTGTAGGCCCAAGTGGCTTATATAAGTCATTCTGCCCAATATTTTCTATTGTTGCTAACAACCTTGGTCAAAATGCTCTCCAGGACCCTATTTGTGACCTCCAATTTCCCATTTTCCTGAGGGTAATAGGTAGTGGATTTGTTGTGCTTGATGTGGTGCTACTTCATGATGCCTTCAATCATAGTTGATGTAAATTATATCCCTTGATTAGTGACCAACTCCCTTAGAAATGAAAACTTACAAAAGTTGTTTTCCTTCAAGTATTCGACCACTTTTTGCTCAGTTGTTTCCTTCATCACCTTTGCTTCAACCCAATTACTTAATTAATTAGTGCAAACAATGATGTATTTCTTTTGTCATGTTGGTGCATCAATGGGCTCAATGAAGTCCATGCCCCACTTCTCAAATGGCTCCAGAGTCACTTGAGATTTCAGAGGCATCTCATCCTTGGGTGTAGTCTTTCCCAGCCTATAGCACTAATCACACCTAGTGTTGCACTTTCTTGCATCTTGATGTAGAGTAGGATAGTAGTAACCAACTTGTAGCACCTTCAAGGTTTCCTCTTAGCAACAAAGTGGCCTCCACAAGGTCCATCATGGCATTCTAAGAGCATGTTAAAGACCTCCACTTCCCTCACATATATTCTCAAAATATGATTTAGCCCCAACTTGAAAATATTTCCCCCAATCTAGGTGAAAGGGGCACTCTTTCTAACAATATTTCTCTTCTTCTTGGAGGACAGATTAGGAGGGAACCTCTGAGAAAGCAAGTAATTTTGTATATCAGGAAACCAAGGAGATAATACTGAGATGGAAAAGAGGTGTTCATCTAGAATCTGATCATCTACCATCTCCTCGTTTCCTGCAGCAAGTTCAGTCTTGAAAAAAAATTGCAACCACATTCTTTTTCCCTAACTTGTCAATAATAGTTAAATCAAATTGTTGCAATATTAACAACCATATAATGGTTACGGCATTGAAATTGGGTTTATTCACTAAATACTTAATGGTTTCATGATCAGTGTGAATAAAATTTTGATATGCAACGATATAGTTTCTATACTTATTCAAAGTGTGCACTACACCTAGGGGTTATTTTTTAGTGAATGTATACTTAAGTTCAGCGTTAGAAAGGTTCTTACTGATGAAATATATAGCATAGCACAGCTTGTCTCCCACTTATCTAAGGGTGCTCCTACATATTTATCTAATGCATCTGTGTGGATATGGAAAGGAAACACCCAATTAGGACCCCTAAGTATGGGTGAAATGGTCAACTTTTCCTTCAGTACTTCAAATGCCTCTTGACATTTATCTGTCCAACAGAAATACGATTCTTTAGCCAATAATCCAAACAAAGGTGAAGACATTTTCCTAAAGTCCTTAATGAACCTTCTATAATACCCATCCAATCCAAGGAAGCTTCTGACATCCCTTTGTTTTTCAAGGGTAGGGACCCTTTTAATGATAGCAACATTGTTGGGGCCAACCTACATCCCTTCCTTAGATATAGAACGGCCTAAGATAGTCCCTACATTCATAAAAAATTCACATTTCTCAGGACTTAATGAAAGATTCATATCAATGCATTTCTTTGAGACTTTACATAGATTAAGAAGAGCTTCTTGGTAGTCACATCAATGAGTGAAGTCATCCATATATATCTCGACAATGTCATGAACAAGGTCAACAAAGATACTCAAAACTTCCCTCTGGAAGGTAACATGAGAATTACACAAACCGAATGGAAGGACTCTATAGGAAAAGGTAACCCAAGGACATGTGAATGTGGTATTGTCTTGGTCCTTGGGGTGATCTGTATTTGCTTGTACCCACTAAATCCATCTAGGAAGGAAAAGAATGTCTCCCCTACAAGGCCATATAGGACTTGGTCAATGAAAGGCAAAGGAAAATTGTCCTTCTTTGTAGCCTTGTTAAGATCTTTGTAATCAACACAAATGCTCCACTTCCCATGCTTCTTGGGGACTATGACAAGAGGAGACACCCAATCATTATCTGAGATGGGGTATATGGACCCTGCATCTATCAGTTTTTGTAGTTCTTCTTTTACAATGTCCTTCAGGGCGAGATTCATATTCCTCTAGGGTTGGCACATAGATTTTCATCATTCCTTGATGTAAATATGGTGAGTAAAAATTGAGGGATGCACACCTTTCATTTCCTTATACTCCCAAGAAAAAGCATGAAGGTGTTTCCCCAGCACCGTGCATAATTGCTTTTCTTCCTTGGCTAAGAGAGAGGGGTATATCTTTAGAGTTCTGGGTGAGATAAATTCCACAATATTAGCATGATATAAATTAGGGTTGACAGAGCACAGATCAGTCTGTGGATCTCCCATAGATATTTCCAAATATTATTCCACCAATTCGTCAATTTGCATGGCAATGGGAGGTTGATTTTGTAAGATATGGTTAATAAGGTCATCTTCATTAAGTTACCTACCTCCTACAACAATTTATAGAGTACAAACTGGGTAGAGGGATATCTGATAAAATTCTTCTTCTTCCATCTCCTCTATCCACAAGGGAAACTCATGCTCATTAGAAGGTTGAGCAGGGGGATGCAGTACACGTTTCTTTGAGAGATACCCATTCTTGATGGTCTTATTCCTAGCCTTGTTGCTAATGTAGGCACCAACATTGGCCAACCAAGGTCTTCCTAGGATGATAGGGTAACCATTAAACTTTGTTTTAGGCTGTAGGACAAGTAAATTTGTGGGATACTCCCAAGAGTCAATGGAGACCATCACATCCTCAACAACTCCTCTATGGGATATTGTGGACCTATCTACAAGTTGCATTACTATGGTGGTTTTCCTCAAAGCTCCTTGGAGCTTGAGATTGAGAATGGTTTCTTTGGTCATAACATTGATTGCAACCCCAAGGTTAATCAAGGTATTAGGGACCGTAATGCTATCAATATACAAATCCACTATTGGTCTATCAGGATCCAAGTACTTTGGGAAGATCACCCTCCCAAGCATTAGATCAAACAGTTTCCCAACAACATTGATGGTGGGGGTATGTCTTCTTCTTCTCCCATGGCTCTTGAAGAATTATTCTTTGATAATATTGTTATAGATGGGTTCATCCTTGATGGCTTGGAGAATAGGTATTTTGACACAAAAATTATTTAGTTCTCCCAGAATTTCAGCTTCTTTCAAGGTGTGTTGTTCAGGTTTGACCAACCTTTCAATATAGGGAAGTACATTGTCTTGAGTGGTAATATCTTCCTTCTCTTCTTCAAGTTCTTTAGGTGGAGAAGGTGGGTGAGAATTTACAAGTACCTTCCTAGATCGTAGGTTGATATCTTGGATTTCCACAGCATAAGCATGATAGGATGTCTCCCACTGTAAACCTATTGTGTCTGCTTATTGTTCGGGTTTGGATTGGGTTGGGCAGGAAATTGAGTTTGCTTAGATGGTTTTTTGTGAGGTAATTATGGTTTAGGTGGAGGATGCATTAAGGTAGGAGGTTTCACTTCCTGTGGCCTCCATCCTTGTGAAGGGCTACCCCATTATGGAGGTTAAGGTGGATATGGCTGGAAAGGAGGGTTGATAGATTGAGGAGAATATTGTCGAGCAAAGGACCAAGGAGAGGGTATGGACCATGATGGATGAGTTGAAGGGTACTAAGGGTGGAAAGGTGCATTCTGATTTACATTATAAGGAGGTTATTATGCATCTTGCATGACTTATTGATATGGCCTTGGTCCTTGGGACCTCCTTTGGTTTGATAGGGCCTAAATCTACCTCAGGGTGAGAAAGGCAGGTCTAGGGTAACATTAAACCACACTTAACCTAGTAGCTAGCCCTACTAGGTCAGGAGAGGGCTCTTTCCTTGTCAATCTCAGGAAAATATAGCAAATGAGGCTTGAGATGACTGATGTAAAGACTAATTTTAGGCTAGGTATACGCTCAAAGGAGTTTGATTAAGTTTTATGTTGGTTTGTTGGATCAAATGCCAAAGGCAGTTTTGGGTCTAGGGAATGGACTCAGTCTTGCAAAGGTTTCTGCGAGGTGAGGTGGGAAAATGCTTTAGTACTTTTAAATAAGTGAAATGGAAAGTCTTCAGACTATTGAGGAGTTGGAGAGGGCATGAAAGTATTAGGAATCATCTTCAAATAGTAGGAAACATATAAAGCTAAACAAACCCTAAGGTAGAGCACTACAACATCAATGAATTCTACTTTTATACTTGATTCATTTAGTTAAGCTGAAAAGAGAGAGATAATGGCACACATAAACACATGATAACTTGAATTACAGGAGGAAAAACAATACTAAATCACCTTGCCACAAGAACCCACAAAATGCTGCAAACCCTAGTCTATTTCCTTGCCAAACTGCGGAGATGATTGTACAATGATGCTCAAAGCATTCACAAGAGTCCAACCTTTACAAATGAGTGAAAAAACACATTATATAGACCTCAAAACCACCTTTTCTATCCATCAAGGGTCAAATATATGAGAAGAGGGGTGGTTTCAACCATTTCTAAACTAGGAACACAAAAATAGGTAGTGGAACAGCTTGCCTCTAAAACCTAGGAAACCGATTCATTCAACTTTAAACCACCTACAACTGATGTATCTACCTTATCAAGTCACTTTTCATAATTTTTACAAAATAGTACATCAATTTACATCATGTCAGCTCATGAATTTTACCATAAGAGAGAAAAATTCGAACTAGAAGAAAACTAGGTGAAAAACAGAGTTTTTTAGCAAAATTGACACTTTTTCATCCTGTGCGTAGCACCACTTTTCCTGTGCATAGCGCATTTTCCCATTTGAATTTGGAGGCCTTCCCCTTCACCAATGTTTCTCAGAGTTGGCTTGTTGGAAAGGTCTATTTGTCTACTTTCTAGGACATATGCAAATTTTGAAGTTGGTGCTCATTTTCCCCTCCAAAAATCAGTTCTCCCAACTCTGTTTCTTGTGTGGCCAAAAAGTGGCAAAGAGGGCATTTTTGAGGTGTGTTTGATCCTTTTGGTGACCCAAAACTTGTCCACATTTCCTAGTAATTTTTGGGTATGCATCATTTTTCATGAGGAATCCAAAAATGCAAATTTTTCCTCTAGAGCAGCTCCCTAGAAAAAGCGAGTGCCAGGCGGCACTACGCACCTACCAGAAAAACCTGTTTTTTCCTTGAAAAATTCAAAATTATCAAAAAGCTTGCCAAATTTCTTGAAATTTGGCATGAGTGATCTGCATCAAGTGCTAGGCCGGGCCAAGGAAGCATCAACCAAGATCTTGAGCTTATCTGGCTCCTCAAAGTCTTCTTCAACTTGGCTTTTAGGCACCTTATCCTAGTTTTGCAAATTTTGTTTCGTGCCAAATAGTGATAAGCCATGTGCCACAACATCTTTTTCTCCTTATTGGATTTCTCAAGTAGCTTCTCCAAGTGCATATTTTCCCTCTCTAGCCAAGATTCCTTGTCAGCATCAATCTCTTGCTCAAGCGGTGTCAATTTGACTTTCTTTCTTTTTGTTGCTTACTTTTTTTCCATTATGGTTTGCAGCTCCATGATTGTCTTCTTATCCTCCAACTGCTTATTCCATTGCTCAATGTAATTTATGATCCACTTAGCTCTTTCAAGGTTAAGATATAATTCATGGATGTCAGCTTCTTGCTCTTTGATGATCTCCTTCAGTTTTGAGCTTTGGGAGCCCAAATCAGTATCCTCATCTTGAATCAAAATGAAATCTCTCTCCTAGCCTTCAAAAAGTCCTTCATCATGCAATGGTTGTTTCCCTTGATCCTGTACCTACTTTGGTGAAGAAGAAGGCAAAGCCCCTTTTACCCTAGGTGAAGATAGCATTTACATATGGTCTGATGAAGGAAACGAGACCGCTTCCACGCCAGGTGGGGATAGTACTCGTTTGGCAACTGCAAATAATCTCCTTGTGCCCTTTCCATAGGTGACAAATACTGGCACACCTATAGTTTGGGTCTCATGAACTTATTGTTGATTTGAAGGCCCTCCTGCCTCTTGAAATATTGATGGGGTCACTTGAGGGCTTTTGAAAACCTCATGTGAAATGAAAGCATCCCATTAAACATTCAACAAGCTCAGCTAATGCAAAACAACAATCTCGATCAATGCAAACTGATAAATGTTGTTGTATTGTTGATGAAGAGGTTTTCTTTGCACCAATGTGGTCATTTTCTCAATATCTTTGCATATGAAATAGGGGAGGTTCATCATCCTCACTCTAGTGAAATGCATCAATAATCTAACATGATAGGTGTACAAGTGAGAAAATCTCCCTTCACAGCTAAAGTATTTGATAATGAGCTTCATGTGTGGAGCATAAGTTTCATGTAGGTATCTGAAAGGAAAGACCCTACTGATTTGCTTCTGATAACTAGCCTTGATATAAGGCTCATAATGCTCTTTGTCCACATGTTGTCTTTTGTTCCACTGTTCACCTACATTTGGAATACCTGTTGCTTCAACTATAGTTTCAGGTGTCAAAGTGAAGGAAACACCTACTAAGTTCACCTGGCCATTATGAAGATGAAGGACAAATAGTCTAGCAAGTTCATGGTGATATTTCATCCTCTCCACCATCTTAACATGACTGATGTTTGAAACATGTTACTACAAGGGGACAAGCCAATAACTCTGTGAGTGTAGTGGGCTCCTCCCAGATGTGTTTTCCTCCCTTATGTGGTTTTCTTGGTGCATGAATCTCTTGGGAGGAATCACACATATTTTCCTCATCCCTTTCACAAACTGAATCTATTTCCATATTTGCCACTATATGGTGTAAAATGATGAGTATGAAGAGATTTTATTTCAAGAATAGGTGACTGTTGTTTTCTTCTTTGGGATTTGATGAGTGGAACAGGTGAGTGGGATTTGTTGCTGGTTTTAGGGTTATTAGGGAGTGATAGGGTTTAGGAATGCAGATTAGGGTTTTGGGAATAGTGGGAATTAGATGTTATGGTTTTTAGGGTTTTAGGATAGGGGGTAGGATGAGTGTAAATGAGAGAAAGGGAAATAAAAATGAGGGAAATTCAGTGGAGAGGAATGGGATATGGGAGAATTATGTAGAGGAGCAAAAACAACAAGAATGACAAATTACAAAACCCTAGACAATTTTCCAATGCAAGTGTGTAGCAAATTAGGGTTTGAGTTTTTCACTTATTAAAACACCATCAAGGAGGATTAAATCTCTTGCAATGGAAAAATGGGTGTTTTTACTTACTTGAGGAATGACATTTGCAAGATTTTGGAGCTTGAGCAAGTTGATTAGATGAAATTTTGGCTTGGCAGACTGGTGCGCTGCGCCAACACCTACGTGCGCCACACCAGTTCAAGTTGCTTTGTAAATTCTGTGCCTGGTGCACCCTCCAATTCAAGTTCCTTTGTAAATTCTACGCTTGGTGCGCCACCCCGAGTAGGTGCACCGCACCTATGCCCAAGTGCACCACACCACGTGAAAACTCTAAAATCTGCTGCAATTTTTCTCCTTTCGCCACAAAAAGATGATTTTCTCTTGTTCTCTCTCTCTTCGAGCAAAAATGAGGTCTTTAACACAAGGAATACTTTATATACCTTTTTACTTTAATTTTTTCATTTAGAAAACCCACTTTCTAAAGTGTTCTTTTTCACTTTGTTCTTTAAAAACTATGTTTTGCAGTTTGGCTCTCTTTTTGACATTTGATGGACTAATGCTTGGATTTTCTTGTCTCTTCTGCAAGAGTTGGAGTGCAAGAGTTTGGCAAGGTGACCCAAGGCTGCATTTCTAAACTTATTACATATAGGAAAATTAAAATTACATGATATTTTTACACATAGAACATAAAACTCTGTTTTTCCTCAAAACGGGCTTTTGAGGAAAAAATCAATTACTGAGTATATCATTATTGAAATTTTGACACTGAGACCTTATTAGACCTCCCTATGTGCCTGCTGACCATTATCGAGCTTTTACAAGACTATGATGACAAACCCTAGACCTAATGAGACTTGAAAACCCTAAAAGCAAATGAAATGAAATAAAAATGACAACAGATGACTTGTACATATGGATATAGGCCAGCAGATGAAAAGCATAAGGGAAATTTGACAAAGAACCACAACCATCAGATGATCCATGACCTAATGGAGTGCAACTAATCAGATGGAACACCTAAAATGCATGCAAAAGGTGAATTTTGATCACTGATGGAGGGAGGAAGATACCGACACTAACATTGGCTCCAATGGGTATGGTAGCTCCTGGGAGGTGCCAAGAACTACAGATATCTGGAAAGCAGATAGTGCCTCTTCCATTGGGCTAAATGGAATCAATAACTTCAACAAACCAAAACCAATACCTTGACTCAAAACTAACTCAATTACAAGACTAAAAACTGACTCAAACAATCCACACTAAATAATCAAAAAATGAAATAAGACCTTCAGTTTTATAGCCTTCACTTCGGGCCCCAAACTAAATGAATGATGACAGTACACACTTTGCAATGAAGAAAATAAAATGGTATGTACAATGATATATGTGACAACAGAAAATATCTCAAAGACAATACTGTTTCAGAAGCCGGCCATTGACTGACCTACCTGGACAATCTTCTCCGTTCGTTTCTTTCAGCAGAAAAGAATTTTGACCCTGATATGAAACAATTTTGAATGGTCCCTTCCACAAATTCTCGAACTTTCCGTTCTTACCTTTGTCCTCATTTCTAGCATCCCACTTGAGCACTATGTCTTCAATCTGAAACTTATCTGACTTTGCCTTCCAGTCATATATTTTCTTGATTCTCTCTTGCAGCTTGAAGGTATTCTGGAAAATCTCCTCTCTCGTCTGCTGTAAATGGATCATTTGGTTTATCCTTCATTGAAAATGATCCTCTTCGTTGCAAGCTTCCTACATAAGTTTTACCACCGGGACTGCGAAAGATGTCAGGAACACTATGTCAACACCATATACTAGTTCAAATGGAGACATGCCAATTGATTTCTTCTAACTTACTCTATTTGCCCATAGTGCATTAACAAGCTTCGTGTGCCAGCTCTTTTTTTTTGTTTCCAGCAGCTTTTTGATGATGTTAACTAATGATTTATTTGAAGATTCCACCAATCCATTACCTTGTGGATAGTATGCAATAGAATGCCCCAAGGTAATTTGATATTTATTACAAAAATCAATCATCTTTTTAGATTTGAAAGTTGTTGCATTATCTGTAATCAGCTTGTTAGGACAACCAAAATGTGACAAAATATTATTTTCGAGAAATGGAATTATTACCACATCGGTAGCCTACCGAGTGGGAATGGCCTTATTCCATTTTGTAAAATAATCTGTCGCTATTAAGATCCACTTATGTTGAGCTGAAGATGTAGGGTGGATCTCTCCAATAAAATCAAGGCCCCACTGCTGAAATGGAGCACTTACTTCAATTGGCTTGAGAGTAAGTGGCTGTAATTTTCTCCTTCCCTGAAAAACTTGACATTCGTGGTAGCTTGTAATAGTTTTATAAACATCAGCAAAGAGGGTAGGCCAATAGTACCCTTCTCTCAAAATTTTATTTGTCATCGTCTTCCAAAATAGGTGACCTCCACAATCTCCCTTGTGAAAATCATCCATGACCTATTTTACTTCTTCCTCAACCAAACAATTCAGCAACATACCTCCAAGATCTTTCCAATACAATGCATTATTCATAATACAAAATTTGGCAGCCCTTAATTTCAGAGTTCTACCTTTTTTTTCTAGTCATCCCCGGTGGCGATGAAAGATTTTGGAGCACATATACAATATCTGAATACCAAGGAGAATGGATAAAAAATTCAAATACCTGAACAAGTGAGTTGTCCTCATCTTCTTCGAACATGGCAGCAATCAAGTTTATGCCCAAGGCATGCAAATTAGACTTCGCCATCAGTTTTGCCAAACCTTGCCCCTTGATAAGCTTTGTTGGCTTTATCTCCAAGTCATATTCTAAAAAAGCTGCAATCCATTTTCCTCGTCTCCCTTCTTGATATGTTTGTACTAAAACATCTTTGATGGTTGCATTAGGGACATAGGCAAGAAAATGAGAATGCAGGATATATACTCGAAAATCTTTCAAAGCTTTCACCAAGGCAAGAGCTTGCTTCTCAATAATATTATACTTTAAGGTTGCATCTCTTATTGTTCAACTGAAAAAGGCAATTGGCTTCTCAAGATGATCTCTTTTCTGCATTAAGACCACTGCCATAGTATGCTCTAAAGTGAATGAAAATAAAATGAAATCTTGGGAATAATCGAGGCTAATCAAAATTGGAGCTGAAGAAAGGGCCAACGTTACCAGATTGAAATATTTGATAGCCTCTTTGGTCCACTTTATCACACTATATTTCTTTAACATGTTTGTGATTTCCCTCAAATGTTTCGCTAGATTTGGCACAAAACGATGTAACACGTTCATCTTACCGTTGAATGCTTGGATCTCCTTTTTACTACGAGGAAAATCAATTTTCTGAATGGATTCCACTCGAGCAGGATCGATGCAAATGCCCTCCTTGGATATGATGTGACCGAGAAGCTTCCCTTCATCCATGGCAAACAAACTTCTTTTGGGATTTAGAGATATGCCATACTTTCTACACCACTAAAAAACAATCTTCAAATGATAAATATGCTCCTCATCGGAATTAGAAAAAACTATCAAATCATCAAGATAAACTACTAAAAATACATTTTTCTCATTTGCAAAGGCGATATCATAGCCCTCTGAAAGGTTGCGCCAACATTCTCTAACCTGAATGGCATCTTGGCATAATGGAAAGTCCCCCACGGGGTGGTGAATGATGTTTTGTCTCTATCATCCTCATGGACCAAAATTTGGTTATAGCCAGAATACCCATCGAGCAGTGACATACGAGATGTGCTAACCACTCTTTGGAGTATGTGGTCCATCTTTGGCAACGGATAATTATCTTTCAAAGACACCTTATTCAGATTTCTAAAATCAATGCATAATCTAATCTCACCTGTCTTCTTCCGCACAACACCAAATTGGAAATATATTATGAAAATCTTATTGAAATGATTATACCAACCTTGTATAATCGATTCACCTCCTTCTCTATTGATGGGAGCAACTTAGGATTATTCCTTCTTAACTTTTGGAGAAATGGCTTTTGGTTTGGCTTGATTGGAATGATGTGTTGAATTATAATTTTATTGTACTCCTTCAAATCTGAATATTCCCATGCAAATACATTAGTAAATGAAGACAATAAACTAATGTGCTTTGCCTTTACCTGAGGAGATAAAGCTTTTGACAACTTCACCATCTTTGGATTTTCTATTGTTCCAATATTCACATCTTCAACTCCCTTTTCAGTCAGCATCAAACTTGGCTTCCGGGCTACATCATCTTGGTCAAATTCCTCTAAAGGTATAAGGCCTTTAGGGATGACATTGTTTTTCAGCTGCAAAACTTCCATCTGATTTACTTCTATGTCTAGTTCATCATTATCTTGCTCACCATCTATAGAAGTATCTTGATATTTGCCTTCATTTCATAGAAATTCTTCAATCTCTTTGTCATCTTGAAAACCCTGCTAATATCTTTGATTATCATGGATAGCTGGCTGATGTTTCACATGAATTTCAAACTTATTGTTTGAATTCATCAGAATCTTCAAGTTACTTGCTGCTGTAGCAAGGGAATCTCTAATAACATTTTACACACGAGGAACACATGTCAAAGTGTAATCTAGAAACAACCTCAAAATATCTAAAATCGCATTATGGGAAGCCCTGATTCGAGGATGTTTTGCTTGGTATTCTCCCTTAACTTGCATGATTACTAATTCGAAGTCGCCATAAACTGAAATTCTCTTTGCGTTCAACTTTTTGAGGATTTTCAAGCCTGCAATTAGTGCCTCATATTCTACTTCATTATTAGAACAATAAAAAGCCAAATTGTATCAACAAACTCTTACATTACTCGGGACTTTAGTTGGTGAGAAAACAGGGTTGTGTATCCAAATACCAATTCTAGAACCTTCCCTACCTACTGCTCCATCAAAGTCCATACTCCACAAATTGACTTCTTCTTCCAAGTGCTAAAATTTTGCCTGTTTTTCTACCTTTGGTTGTTGTCCATCAATTTCTTGCTACTGGTGGGATGTTGACTGTTCAGTGGTACTTTCAAGCCTTTGCCTCTCTTGATGAAGTACAGCTCTGAAATTTTCTATTATCTCGGGTATATCTTCAACTTCAACTAATTGACTATTTACATCATTGAAACCACTATCGGAATAAAGAACAAAAGACTCTAAATCTGTATGTACATAATTAATTGGAGGATTCATAGGTTTCTCCTTACTTGTGATCATATACTTCATCTTTTTCTCCCTATATAATTTCCTCATCTGACCAAACACGAGAATAGTAGCATAGGAGAAATCTAACTGCAATGTTCCTTTGAGTTTTGCACCCCATGATCTAGATAGAAGCATGCCAAATCTAGGGGTAATGTTGGCCACAACTACATCCATAAGAACATTTTTTGCTGGAATTTGATCTAAACTTACAACCAAATATTTAATGAGACCAATACATCTTACTCTACCAAAATCAAAGGAATAAAGGTCATGATACTTGCGGGTGATGTCAAAACCCAATTTTTCTATAATTTCCTTTGGCATCACGTTGTGAGATGCTCCTGAATCAAACATGTTGTTGTGAAAAACATAATCATGCAATCTAAGGCTGATGTAGAAAGGAGCTACATGGCTATCCTCAAATTGGCCTTCTAATGCCGGACCAAAGATAAGTTCAGGTTGGTCATCTTCTACATTTACCATATCAGACAGAGGATCTATATTAAAAATTTTAGCCACTTGACCTTTATAACTGTTGTTCTTCATTAATTCAGTCAAAGGTATTGACACTTTTAACTTAGCAATTTCATTTTCTAAGCTAAAGGCTGTAGTTTTCTCTACCTCTTTAACTAGAGCATCTTTCTTTTCAGTTTTCTCCTTTGTTAAACTTGGTTGATTTGACTTTTCGTTTGCTGATTACACTTTAATAGAAGTAGGATCCGCTAGCTCCTTTCCCTTTTTCTGCACATTTGGAGAATCATTATTTGGTGGTGTTGCTTCCTTCCACTTCTGAATTGGATTGATAGGAACATCCCTACTCCTAAGTGAGTATTGCCTTTGCTGTGCTGTCAATGCATTCATGTACCCTCTCTGAAATTCATCTGGCTCTTCTTCTAGGACTATTTCATTTGCCAATATAAAACCTTCATCTTTTTGTACAGCTGGACTTTCCGAATACTCTTCTTCTTCGGTGATATAAATTGGCAAATCATCTTGTGTAAAAAGTGATTCTCTTCTCCTATTAGAGCCTCATCATCTTCTGATTCAGTGCCATTGACATAATTCTGCTGTAATGGTGTTTTGACTTGCCATTGAGCTAAAAACACATATTTCATTAAATTTGGAAGTATTCTATTACAAGGCCTCCAACAACATTCATTTTTTTTGTAAATTTCCATATTAACTTGATTCAACAT
>APFE030020407.1:0-19544 GCA_000404065.3 Pinus taeda | reverse complement strand
CCTTAGACTCCTATATATAGAGAGGAGGTCTTTTCATTTGAATCATCCAAGAATTGTTCATTTGTGTAATGTAAAGGAGGTTGCCCCCTCGAAGAGGCTGAATTCTAAGGCGTGGATCTATCTTTTCTATCTTTTTCTTAAGCTGGTTTCATAACAAAAAATGTTAAAAAAGAATTGAGATTGTGGTTTTCATTTACTAGTGGAAGTAGTTTGAGCAGGTTAATTGTTTTTTTATTAATTGGTGCTAGATAATATTTGGATGCTGAAATTTAAAAATATTGGATCAAATGTACATGTTTTGTTGAAATTATCACAATTTAGCCGTTTTCATTTACTAGTGGAAGTATCAATTAATAGGCCGAGATTGTGGTTTTCATTTACTAGTGGAAGTAGTTTGAGTAGGTTAATTGCTTTTTTTATTAATTGGTGTTATATAATATTTGGACGCTGAAATTTAAAAATATTGGATCAAATGTACATGTTTTGTTGAAATTATCACAATTTAGCCATTTTCATTTACTAGTCGAAGTATTTTGAGCAGGTTAATTGTTTTTTTTATTAATTGGTGTTATATAATATTTGGATGCTGAAATTTAAAAATATTGGATCAAATGTACATGCTTTGTTGAAATTATCACAATTTAATAATCTTATCGGCCTCTCTTTGCACATTTTGGGGCAATTGCTAGTTTATTTTAGTGGATATTTAATTTTTAAATAACGCGACTAGTTTTTCTTGTTATTTTAGTAGCATATATTTAATTATTAATTATTGATAATAATAATAATATTTATTTTAGTAGATATTTAATTATTAATTATTGATATTAATAATAATAATTTATTTTAGTGTTAAATTTAAGTTAGAAATTAAATTAGTGTATGAGATTTTCTTGTTTATAAGTTAAACATTAAATTGGTGTAAGTTAGATATTAAATTGGTGATGAGATTTTTATAAGTTAGACATTAAATTGGTATATGAAATTTTTTTGTCTGTACATATTCTATTTATTCATTAATGTGTACATATTCTACCTATTATTACTTGTTAAAATCACTTTATTGTTGTGGATAAAATCACTTTATTGTTCTCAATGTAATGATTTCACTAGTAGAATTTATGAAAGTGTACATATTCTACCTACTACTACTTACTAAAGTCACTTTCTTGTTTATAAGATAAAGAATAAGGATTTAACTAGAAATGTGTACATACTTTACCTACTACTACCTACTAAACAAGATAAGGATTTGACTGCAAATGTGTCTTTACCTACTACTTACTAAAGTCACTTTCTTGTTTATAAGATAAAGAATAAGGATTTAACTACAAATGTGTACATACTTTACCTACTACTACCTACTAAACAAGATAAGGATTTGACTGCAAAATGTGTACTTTACCAAATACTACCTGTTAAATTATATAAAGGCCTAAACAAGATAAGGATTTGACTAGAAATGTGTACCATACTTTACCTACTACTACCTATTAAATTATATAAAGGCGTGCATATTCTACTCACTTCTCAATTTGAACTTGTGAGAGGAAACACATACTCTTAATCATTAGGCTCACTCAACCAATATAATGTGCACAAAACGGTAATATAAACTCATAAAAACTGCTTATAGCAACAAATTATAAACATTATATTCTTTATCTCGTAACCAAGTAACCAAATCGCCAGCGCACTATGGGCATGTTAGCCATTTGTCATGACTACTAATCCCAAACCTGAAACTTCGCCAGTGGGTTGTGGTGTTGTGGGCATGTTAGCCATCTGTCACAACTACTAATTCGTAGCTCCCAAACTTCATGTGTGTTTTGCATGTTAGCTATATGCTACACATGCAGATTTAATTTAAGATGCAAGGAGCTCCAAAACTTCAGGGTGTGTTCTTCATGTTAGCTATATGCTACATATAGCAGATTTAAGATGCTAATCCTTGAAGCTCAGTTCAAAGTTGTTGCAACCCTCTGTTGAGTTGCAAATTTACAACCCTTTGTTGAGGCGCAAAGCTAATATTTTATGGACCCTACAAGCCTCTATAAAGAAAAAGGCAGACAAGGAGGATCCCTATTTCAACCAATTCAACCAATTCAATTCATTAGTAAGTTGTCTTTGTAACTAAAAAAACTTTCACATGTACATAAAAATAGAATTCATTTATAATTATGAAAGAAGCTACATGAATTCAATCAGGTATTAGTTTTCAAGTTTTAGGTTCTAATTTTCAAGGTTTTATCTTTTATGAAAGAACATACAATGCTATCCCATATACAACTTCATATCAAGTTTTAATTTTCAAGTTTTAGTTTCTAATTTTGAGGTTTGTTTTTATCTTTTATGAAACAAAATACAACTCTATGCCATATACAACTTCACGGCATGTACAAAAACCACCATAAAAAAATACTTCAACAAGGTCAAGTTATATAGTGTAAAACCGTTATCAACATGAAACAAACGCCACCAAACTTGAAACCAAATCAAAGAATCCACATGAAAGGAAATCAATTCAAGTTGCATAAAAACAACAAAAAATAGAAAATACCTCGTGTTGTGTTTCATCCAGTGCTCTTCTGCCATTGATGAGCTCCATAAGTATCACTACATAACTGAAAACATCAGCCTTTGTAGTAACATGACCAGTGACTGTATATGTAATAAAACGCAATCCAAGTGGGTTAAATCTCTTATGCATAGATGGCATAAAACAGTGATAAGCTTGGCAATAGGTGTAACTACCTAGCCTTAGAAAGCTAAGTAAGCCCAACTAGACTAGGATAATTCCGAAAGAATCTAACTAAAAATTGGTTGGTATGGGTTCGGTAACTAACTGGGGAAGAATATAACTCGACAACGCTTGGCAAGGTCTACTCTGGGTTCGATAAAACCATGGTAAGGATATAATTCAGCAATGCTTGACAAGGTCCCATACAAGCAAGAAGGGTCTTCATAAAATGGCAATAAATTCAGTAGTGGTCGCAGTGGTCTGCACAACTATTTTCACATCTCCTGGATTCCATTTGAGTGGGTGAAAAAGACAAAAACAAAAGCAAAAAAAAATCAGATGAATTCGGTTATGCGCTAGAAATAAGTAAGACTAGTTTAGGAGCAGTTTTTGACTGCACCCAAAGGTATGCAACCTGAACTCGAACCCAAAGCAAATTAATCAGATGAATAGATCGATGATTCTGAATTAAGTGCTTTATGATTCTATCCCATCTAAATTGCTTCTTCCACACCATTTTCGCCATTATTCTCTCCACTCAAAGTGCTCTAAGTTGTAGGACAGCTAGATATCACAGATCCATTGAATCTAACAAAGACCTATCAGCTCAGGAATCTCTTCCGGTTGGAATAAGGCTAAGAAGAACCTAGAGAAGGGAGAAGAAAGGTACACCAAAGCCATAAGTTCAAGCTTCGGCCATCTGTCTTCACATAGCAATTAGATCCTTCAGCGGCCCCTCCTCAAAGTATTCCAAGTATTCCAAGTATTCAAACTATCAAACCACATTCAAAAAGAGATCAACAACTCTCTAAATGCCATGCCCTTAAATCTAGTAAAACCCCAACTACCGTTGAGGATTCGGACAGATGAAGAAATAGAAGAGAGCGTTTATATATATTTGATCTTCCTTAAGAAACAGAATGATTTTAGTTCCTTTCCTCAGGGGCTCACGCTTGTAAAGCCTCCATGAACTCTTTCGTCCCTGATCTTGCAGTTTTTCCCAAATCGTTCACAAGTCTACGAATTCCATTGCATACCATAAGAATTCAAACAGAAAAACCTGAATAGAATCCAACATCGAACTAACCGATCATGCTCACATCTGCCCCAGCTTGCAAAGCCTCCATGAACTTTCTCGTCACTGATCTTGCAATTGTTCTGAAATTGTTCACCAAGGCTACAGAGTCCATTGCATATCATAAAAATTCAAACAGAAAAACCACTATAATCTTATCTAAAGATTGATTATATTTCATTCAAATCATGAGAATCGAATGACTGGAGAACTCACAGGCTTTGTTCATGCCTATTCCACTGTCAATATTAGTGAGGCACTTGTTTTCCTTCTCGGGAAAAATCCGAATGAAAAGCTCCGCCTGAGCATCCAACTTGCTCTTATCCATTAGCCCTTTAAACTGAATCTTGTCCAGAGCCTACATCTGATTCAAATTCCATAAACATCAAACAATACTTAAGCATATATAACCTTATTTATTCTCCCTATAGTAGGCCCGCCTAATTGTCTAACTAATATATGAGAACTCAATAATTGATAAATATTTTCTTACTTACATCAGATGAATTGTTGATGAGCTATCTGAGGAAAATATCCTTGTTATTGTAAAAAGTGTTGATAATGAGGCTAAGTAACTGATTAATTTTAGCCTAGAAAGCAAAATTCTCCACGTTGTCGGTCTCCATGTTGACATCTGCCATTGATATTCCAATCAACTAAAACAGGGAACCCAATAACCAACAGTAGGATTCCAAACCCCTCCAAAGCCTAAACCTAGACTAGACACAAAATTTTGTGGATCAGATATCCATAAACTCGACAGATATCAATATCCTTAGCACACGCACAACTTTAACAGAGCGTATCAATGTGCACAGAAATGGCTTCTTTGAATCTTCCTGCGTGCAGGCATAACCCTTAACAGCCAATTTAAATGATAGGGTTGTCAAAACTGGAAGAGAGAGGTGGTGCTTGGATGTCTCTAGAAGCGTTGGGATAATGTCAGGGTTTCTGGATAGTTTTGTGACGATGCTACAATGAACTTGATCGCTCATCAATAGTATTATGAGGCAATCCCGACAAATTCATGGTGGCTCCATTGTTCTGCCCCGCAAGCGTAATGATTTGAATGTCCGCCCCTTCCTCAACTTGCCCGGAATCATAATTCTTCTCAGCTTCCTGATTCTGATTGTTACAACAACAAGTGTAATACATGTAGGTGGATCCATAGCACTCGGGTGCATGTGGGTCCATGTTAGCTACGTGTCCGAATGGTCGCCATGGGTGCCAAGTGATATTTATTTTTCCCTTAGGCAGGGACTAGCAGTCACGCTGCTATTCATCTTGTTTTTAAATTTAAAATTACATGGTTCATGGATGTTGATTTTATTTTTGAAATTGTTCTCGTTCGATCAAATTTACTGGTAAAAAGAAAAAGATCAGTGGGAAAACTAGCCAATTCTTTGAATACTGGTATTTGTTATTTGTTGTTTTTCATATTTGTTGTTCTTATTGAAAAAAGATAGAGATCTTTCTATCTTCTATGCCAAACAGTCTGCTAAATGGATTTTGTCAAAAGAAAAATAATAAACCTAAATTCTATTTTCTAACAAATATTACAAACGGAGTACTAAATAGATAATCGAAAAAAACAAAACTCTATTCTCTAACATTTATAATATTAGAAATATTGAAGACAAATATAGACCTCTGCATAAAAGAAATCTGGAAGTTTTCATTGATACTTATCGCAATATCTCAATATATCTTATGCAAGCAATTTAATATATTTACATGAACAAAATTTATTTAAGGACAAAAATTTGAAAATTTTTATAATACACTATGCATGTTTCAAAAAAAAATTGATAATGTGAGGATGATGTGAGATTTTGAGTTTAATTTTGGAAATGTTTTAATATTTAATAGATAGGAAAAAGATGACTTATAAGATGTCATTACCTAATTCTTATTGTCAAATTTTATGAAATATTTCCAAAATCTAAAATCAAAATGAAAATAACAACCTCCACAAGTTGAGCGCAAGAGCATTGGAGGCTCTGTGTTTCCTTGAAATTGCGGTCTTATTTTTATTTTTGTTTTTATAAGGAAGTCTCAAATAATTGGTATTTTCTGTTTTGTTCAGTTTTTCTATACATGTGATAGATCCAAAACAAATATCAAATTTCATACTCACTGAGCGAGTTTCTTGGTATTCCTCCTGCCAATGTGTTTAGACAACATCATAAGATTGCTCATAATTTGATAAATCCTAGATACGTACCACAAATTGAGAGTTACTTTGCCTTCCCTCAAATTCAATGTCGACAACATCATAAGATTGCTCATAATTTGATATCGGTTTAACGGTTTAACTACATTACTGTTGGTTTATTGAAATCCTAGATAAGTACCACGAATTGAGAGTTAGTTTGCCTTATCTCAAATTCAATGTCGACAACATCATAAGATTGCTCATAATTTGATATCGGTTAACTACATTACCATTGGTTTATTGAAATCCTGGATAAGTACCACGAATTGAGAGTTAATTTGCCTTCCGAGTTAAGCTTGGATTGTGGGTATTGATTTGCTCAATTTGTATACTATTAAATCAGTCTCTACTAATAAACACAAAAATACTATTTTTCCTTCCAATGTATTTGAGTCACTTACTATCTATAGAAATTTTTCTTCCTGTTTTTTTTATTAGACTTTACCTGGGGTGCATGTGTTTGAGTAAATTTGACCTCAAATTTGATTGTAATTGGGCATCTTTATGTTATCCAAGATTTTAAGAATATTTAATAATGATTAGGAGAGGGGTTAACTGTTTGGTTAAGGGGGTTAATTGTTTGATTTTTCTTAACTGTAAGACTTTTGGATATCCTTGGAATTTGTAATACATAGACATAAGTTCAGTAATTATGTGAAAAAGTTGGTTTTATTCAAAAGGAGAAAATTTTCGAGTAAAACTACTTAAAATGATGGGTTTTCAAAACAAAAAAATTAATACATAGACATAAATTCAGTAATTACGTGAAAAAGTTGGTTTTATTTAAAAGTAGAAAATTTTCTAGTAAAACTACTTAAAATGACGGGTTTAAAAAAAAAACCTACTAAAACTGTTGAAATTTTGACCTACGGATAAACAAAACAAGACTACTTCTAAACAAAGTGATTTGGTTGTTATCTATCAAATTCAGCGTCTCCATTTTCATATTTTGTACTTGTTAGGTTTAAAAACAAAATTCACCACAAGTTTGGGTTAAATGTTTTTGGTAGAACAAGTTTTTTTTTTTAAACGAGAATAAGAATTTTTGGAGTAATAGTAATTTAGAAACATTTTTTGCCAGTATTAAACCAAATACAACTACATAAACAAGTCACTGACGTTATCTCTCCACCAAAGAAGAAACTAAAATCTTTTGCCTTTTTTTTCCTCAATAATTTTAAGCTACATTATTTTAGGCATCAAATTTGTTTATTTTAACTATTTATTTTAATTTTAAAGTTAAAGTTTTTTATCAAAATTTTGATACTTTGAACTGAAATTATCTTTTAGAAATCCATATTTCATAAAATCATAAACAATTAAAATTAGAATGAGTAGAGATTTAACTGCAATAAATAACAAAATTAGAAAAATCAAACAGTTCCATTTAAAATGAATAAAAATGTGTGAAATACGGTTAAAGCATGAACACAACTTGAATCTTAACATTATAACAAAACATTAAAAAATAAACCAAAATATAAATAAAATTATTAAAAAATAAAACCAAAATCTAAATAAATTTTTGCTAGCAAGAAGATCCATTTGAATTTGTTTGAATTAGTGAATTCTTTATACATCACAAAGTGATGCAAATTGACATATGCACTCATATGTACATCCAAATTTAATTTAATTAATTATAAGTTTTAAATTTAAATATTTAAAATTTATCTTATATAATTTTTATATTTGATATTTATTATTTTTAATAATTTAGGATTAAATGTATCTTAAATTTGATTTTCCATATTGACTAGTAGAATTTCACTATCCAGTTTAAATTTAATTAAATATAAAGTTTTAAATTTAAATATTTAAAATTTGTATCTTATACAATTTTTAATTATTTGATATTTATAATTTTAATAATTCAAATTAAATATGGTTCAGAGAGAACGGAGAAGAAATGGCGCTCGCTCCCGTTAGGTTTTCGTGCCCCTTCCCTCAGCAGTTCGGCCCCTTCGCCTGGGCTCTTTCCATTGCAGGAGACAGTGGCGGTAGGAGGTTTCTGGGCACTAAGACTTCTCATGCAGAGACCATTTTGGATTTATGGCATATTTTTCCGAAGATTCCTCACGAAACAAGGGAGCACATTCTTATAGCTGCTTCTTGCTTGCTGAACGGACTAAAGACTGTGATAAGCATACTTTCTGTTACACAAAGATCCGAACCCATTATTGCAGAAGTTTTTTTCCTGTTGTTGTGGGCAAAGAGAAATGGAGAAGTTGCTGCCGCGCGGGTAACCCTCTCTCCAGGAAAAATAGATAATCAAGGAAGGGGCGAGAGATTTAGATCGTGGTTTAAATATTTGGATACACCCCTGTGGACATAGGTTTACACGGTTGCGAAGGTACCAAAGCCTTGGTCCATTGCCTTCAAGGATGCCTATCGTCCAGCTGGCAAGGTTCCCCTGTCTCGCATAGGACCTATGGGTCTTTCACATGCGCAAAGGAAAGAAGCCTCCAACAACTACTTTCAGATCCAAATCTCTCAGCCTACAGGCAGAACCATCCTACAATGGGTCAGTTCTTCAGATTTGGGGCTTGATCTCAATTTGGATCTAGAACGGCGGATTGGGATCCCTTCAGGCCTTCAAAGACTTCTCTTTCAAGGTAAACAACTTGAATACCTTCTTCCCCTCTCTTCTTACATCATTACTAGGAACAGCTCTTTGGTGGTAACCCTTCGTCTGAGAGGAGGTGCAGCGGGACAGTCATCCTCTGCTCGTCCCTTCTCATACAAAGAGGCAGTATACTCTGAGAACCCCAAATCCCCGGAGGCCCTTAAACCTAAGCCCTTTTTGGTTGATAAGATAGAAGAAGTTCCCTCTGTCGAACTCAACCATGAAGATTTTGCAACCCAACTTCAAGAATTTGCAGAAAGAGCCATCATTTGCAGATTTAATGGACTGTGGTCGCGATCTCAGGATCTTTATGCATGGATCCATGCAAACTAGACTCATCATTGTAAGATCAGTTTCTGTTCAAAAGGATACTTCATTGTCCTATTTGGTAACAGTACGCATTATGAAAAGGCTTTAGAAGAAGGCCCTTGGTTCATGGGAACTGCAGGGCTCTTCTTGACTCCTTGGTTCCAAGATTTTGATCCAGCAATTGCAGTCATTACCAGGACACCTGTATGGATCAAGCTTCCAAACTTTCCTGCCCACTTATGGCATACGCGTGTCTATAGAGCTATAGGCAACACCTTGGGCAGTTTCTTGATGGGAGACTACTGGCGGGAATCCACAGGTCTCTACTCATATGCCAGAATATGTGTGGAGTTAGATTTGAGCAAAGGACTTCCAAACCAAATCAATCTCAAGATAAACGACTTTGTCTAGTCCCAAACATTGGATTACGAAAATACTGCATTCTGTTGCCGCCATTGCCGCCAAACATGGCATTTGCAGAACACCTGCCCATCATCCAGCAAAAAAGAATAAGGATAACCTCTCCAAGCCCAAATCCAAACGATGGGCTCCTTGCTCTCCACCTCCAATCGTGGATTCTGATTCCTCCAGCTCTGAAGATGAAAGTAGCAATGCGGAAATGGATCAAGCCCCTCATCCTGTGGTCCCTTCCACCGATGGTCCGGCACAGTCCTCCGACACAGCCACCACTCAGAAATGCGTTCATTTGACCTCCTCCTCTGATTCAGAAAAGGAGAGCTCCCCTGTGGAGAACCCCAATCTTCAAGTGGTTATTTCTCATTCACCCCATGACGGTTGGGTCGAAGTCAAAAAAAGGAAAGGGAAAAAGCTTCGTGTTAAGGCTTCTACCCATTCTAGGTAGAAATCAGTCTTCTTTTGCATCCAGCGATATGTTGTAGCTTCTTGCTTATTTCACATCTTCTCCGGAACCGAGGTTGATAGTCATATCATTCCAGTTTTCTGTCTCTCTTGAATGTATCTTCTTGTACCATATTTTTGATTAAATAAAATTAGTCCAATTCAAAAAAAAAATAATAATAATAAGAATAAGAATAATCATAATAATAATAATCATAATAAATAAATAAAATAATAATAATAATAATATTCAGATTAAATATATCTTAAATTTGATTTGCTATATTGACTAGTAGAATTTCACTGTAAAGTTAATCAATTAATGGGCTGAGATTGCGGTTTTCATTTACTAGTGGAAGTAGTTTGAGCAGGTTAATTGTTTTTTTATTAATTGGTGTTATATAATATTTGGATGCTGAAATTTAAAAATATTGGATCAAATGTACATGTTTTGTTGAAATTGTCACAATTTAGTCGCTTTCATTTACTAGTGGAAGTATCGATTAATAGGTCGAGATTGGTTTTCATTTACTAGTGGAAGTAGTTTGAGTAGGTTAACTGTTTGTTCTATTAATTGGTGTTATATAATATTTGGATGCTGAAAGTTAAAAATATGGATCAAATGTACATGTTTTGTTGAAATTATCACAATTTAGCCGTTTTCATTTACTAGTGGAAGTATTTTGAGCAGGTTAATTGTTTTTTTTATTAATTGGTGTTATATAATATTTGGATGTTGAAATTTAAAAATATTGGATCAAATGTACATGCTTTGTTGAAATTATCACAATTTAATAATCTTATCGGCCTCTCTTTGCACCTTTTGGGGCAGTTGCTAGTTTATTTAGTGGATATTTAATTATTAATTAACGTGACTAGTTTTTCTTGTTATTTTAGTAGCGGGATATTTAATTATAATTATTGATAATAATAATAATAATTTATTTTAGTTGGATATTTAATTATTAATTATTGATATTAATAATAATAATTTATTTTAGTGTTAGATTTAAGTTAGAAATTAAATTAGTGTATGAGATTTTCTTGTTTATAAGTTAGACATTAGATTGGTGTAAGTTAGATATTAAATTGGTGATGAGATTTTTATAAGTTAGACAATAAATTGGTATATGAAATTTTTTTGTCTGTACATATTCTATTTATTCATTAATGTGTGCATATTCTACCTACTATTACTTATTAAAATCACTTTATTGTTGTGGATAAAATCACTTTATTGTTCTCAATGTAGTGATTCCACTAGTAGAATTTATGAAAGTATACATACTCTACCTACTACTACTTACTAGAGTCACTTTCTTGTTTATAAGATAAAGAATAAGGATTTAACTACCAATGTGTACATACTTTACCTACTACTACCCACTAAACAAGATAAGGATTTAACTGCAAATGTGTCTTTACCTACTACTACCTACTAAACAAGATAAGGATTTGACTACAAAATGTGTACTTTACCTACTACTATCTATTAAATTATATAAAGGCGTGCATATTCTACTCACTTCTCAATTTGAACTTGTGAGAGGAAACACATACTCTTAATCATTAGGCTCACTCAACCTATATAATGTGCACAAAATGGTAATATAAACTCATAAAAACCGCTTATAGCAAAAAATTATAAACATTATATTCTTTGTTTAGAGAATTTTCGGCAAAATCACATAATTAATCATTTGTCGACGCGTTTCGAACCAACTAGTGTGGTTCATCGTCAGGACAAGTTGAAGATGCAGATCTAGTTCAGCGTGTTAAATAGTCTAAGCAGAGACTCAAACGGCTAAAAACTCTAACGGCTACTTTTCCACTCCAGGACCCCAGTCAAACTTCCTTTAACTGATTAATATTAAATTAATTTTATAATTATGGAGCTAGGTTAACCAGGTGAAAAATAAAACAGATCAATAATTATAAAAGTAATTTAATATTAATCAGTTAAAGGAAGTTTGACTGGGGTCCTGGAGTGGAAAAGTAGCCGTTAGAGTTTTTAGCCATTTGAGTCTCTGCTTAGACTATTTAACATGCTGAACTGGATCTGTATCTTCAACTTGTCCTGACGATGAACCACACTAGTTGGTTCGAAACGCGTCGACAAATGATTAATTATGTGATTTTGCCGAAAATTCTCTAAACAAATGTTATGGATCACAGAAGTCTAAATTCATTAATTATATTCTTTATCAAAAATTTGTTCGGTGAAAAGAGAGCTTTCCCTTTTTGTCTCATTTGCAAATAATTCTACATGTAAATTGACATTCAAATGGTTGTTAAGGAGCATTTAAGACCATTTACTTTTAGATTTAATAACTAAAAATACAAATAATAACAAGTAGACAATCATACCTCATTCATATACTTTACAAAATTAATAACAATGACAATTTAAAGGATTAAAGGAACATGCTAAATTGTGATTTTAATGCCCATTTCTAGACCTTTACATATATAATGTAAGAATATTATTTTCTTAAAACCAAGGATGTAAGTAATAGTGAACCAACAATTAGGGTTCACTAATGTACTCCACAAAATTAGTAACAATGATAATATAAGTGATTAAGGGAACATGTCACACAATCATTCCAACACCTATTATAAGAATTTGATAGAAGGTAATGAACACAAAAATTATGAGTATTTGGCTGCTAGAATTGTGTGGGATTTGTCTTGTTCTCCAAAAAGGAATGATGTTTTGATTTTGCAATGTCAATCTCTAATCAAAACAAAGAAATCACATGAAATTTATGCTAACCCCAAACAACAAAAGTGTAAACAAATTCTGTATCAATGATGCATATTTTCCTTACACATATAGTTCTATTTGTTATGAAACAATTTGAGACCCCATATATTAATATACAAAGTCTATTGGATACTTTGCTACTTCAAAAAATTCACTCTAACAATAGTCTAAACCCTAAATATTCTTTATAAAAGTGAATTGAGATATGATGTGATGAGATGCCACAATTAATAGAAAAAAGTATACATGCTCTTTAAGAAGAGTATTCCATATTAAAATTTTACATGCATGTAAACATGACATTACAAGCATGTAAATGTGTAATGTGGTGATTCACATAAATGTTCCACTATTGGACATTAAGCTCTAGTTGATGTTGTCTCTAGTTGATGACAACATCGTAAAAACATTCTTACATCTAAGGTCTATTCACATATAAAATTATTGACTATAAAAGTTTTACTAGTGTCATAATATATTTTGATAAAGAGTTGCACAAATTCTCATGGGTCTATATCAAAATATCTAGAGAATTTCATTTTCTTTCTTCTCCCACCTCACGAAATATTATGAAGCCTATTTACCTGTCTTCTTCTAGGTCCATGGGAACATGAATCTATAAGCTCATATGTCATTAACCATAATGCATAAAGTATAGTATGTTTATCATATCACAACATATCAACAACTAGAATTGAAAAGAGTTAAGTTTGAATCTCAAATATAGTACTTCATTCGTTCACTTATTCTAATCAATCATGATTAGTTAGGCTGGAAAGTGTCAAATTGAAGGAAAATTTGGTAAAGGAAGAGAATTAATATAGTACAATTCTCACTGTTCCTCTCAAGTATTCGATCCATTAGAATTAAAAAAAACAAAAAAAAACAAAACAAAACAAAACAAAAAAACAAAACAAAACAAACAAACAAACAAACTATGCCAAGATGATTACACATAAATTATTCCCAACATGTAGGCTTTACAATCCAACCTATGTTAAATCACTTGTGGGCTAGGCTCATTATAATAGCTATTGTTTTTTATTTAAAACAAACCATTTGAAACTTTGTCACTTTCAACATATATATATATAATATATATATATTATATATATATATATATATATATATTATATATATATATATATATATATATATATGTTTGTGTGTGTTAAGGATGGAAGTGAATAGTCAATATGCATAGAAAACATAGATGAGATTCTTTCTCAGGTCCTGTTGTGCTTTGCAAACAACCTCCCATTTCATATTATTTTTATTCACAACATCATTAAAATATGAAATGGGTCCCTTTAGAAATAAAATTGATATCAAAACCTTTACTTTCGAAAAACCTGATAATCAAAAGGAGCGCTTTACTTCACGCATAAACCTTTAAAAGCAATATTCATTTAATAGCGGAAATAAAGCGAATATATGGTTTTTGCGATAAAGCGATCGCAAGATCGCATATCGCAAAAAACATAAACAATACACCAAATGACATATGGCCTTCCCCCGATGCGATAAAGCTATCGGCGATATCGCAATCGGCAATCCCCTTATGTGCACCACTAATACACCGCATGGTAAAGCCCCGATGCGATAAAGCTATCGGCGATATCGCAATCGGCCCCACTCCTCTATTTTTGTAACATATGCACATATGCCTTTTCGCCGATGCGATTTCGCAATTGGCAATCGGCGATCCTCTTGTCTCGTCCTTAATGCATATATGCCTTTCGCCGATGCGATATCGCAATCGGCGATCGGCGATATTCAAATCACTGTTAAAGCCATTCATGCGCTCCCTTCTGATGCGATGTGATAAGGCACGGTTCTCAATGCAAAAGCCGTTAAAGTGATTGGAGAGCCCAATTTATTGATAATTAAGGCATAATCACTCCCGCTCGTCCGCCCATACGCCCATTGCATGCTTTAAGAGATTTTCAACCAAATTTGGGAATAATGGGCATTTATAAGGTGGCAGGCCCTATATGGTTACTTAATGAATCCCTGTCCTGAGATCTGCCTATAGATCGTCTCTGCGCCGTTTGATAAAAACAGAATATATTAACGTTCATCTTTTACATTTTGCTATCAACTCTGAGTTTTACTGTTATCTCTGTGTTATGCCGAATTCTCTTCTCTGTGCAGAATACAGTTCTACAAAAGGATTCAGACATGATGGATAAAAAGTCCAAGAAGGTTGCAGGTGCTTCAAATCCACCAGCTGCAGGGCAATCGGCGCTAAATAGCAAAAAAGGCTTAATATCCGACACAACATACGCAGGCCTAGCCAGGACAACTTGGCAAGGAACTTATGATTTGATAGAAGCCGAAAAACCAACACAGACAGCAGAAGAAGCGATTCACCTAAAAAGTCGGAATGTTCTCTTAAGGATTTGGCAAATTCCTTCCTCCATAGAATTGCAGCAAGGGAGCAAATTCTCCCGTATACCGATGTTGTCAAATGGGCAATTGAAGAAATCCCCATCACTGATAGAACTTTCATCACAAAGGATGGGAGAATTTTTGGGTCATTTAAGCCTGAAGATATGAGGCAAATGTATCATTTGCCTAAGCCAAAGAAGATATATAATAGCGCCTTTCTGAAACAATTTGCAAGCGAATACGAGATCGAGTCTGAACCTATCAAGGAATGGAGGCAGAATCCAAATAAACACAAACATGAAGCCTCCGGTAAGTACTCAGTCGACTCTTTGTGTTCTCCTTATTGCTATGCCGGTATAATGATGTGTAGATTGTGGGGTTTGCATGACTCAGCCGTTTTTACCATTGAAATGGTTCCTCTCATGGAAGCGGCAGTAAACAGCACTATTATGGATTGGGCCACTATTCTTTCAGATAAGCTAGCATTAGCTGTTAGTGACTTTAGGAATAAAACTAGAGTCACTGAGAGGAAAATTCCCTCGTTCTACTATAGTGCATATATCTTGGATACTTTGTGTTTGAATTCTGAATTCCCTATTCTTGGCTGGAGCCGTACAGGACCCCTCGCCCATTCATATTTATCATCGCAAGATGTGGACAACATCTTATAAAAACCACATGTATCAGATTTGCAATGGTTTCATGGTTCCTGTATATTATGCAATTTTTGATAAGCCTATTCCGAGGATATCCTACCTAGCCTCTTTTGATTTGCCTACGGTGGGTAGTTGGTTTGGAGAGGAATATTTAACTTATATTAGAGTCTTTGGCAGCCAAGCCAACCCTCATGTCCTTCCTTTATATGTCCCTGATAAACTGTTAGCAAGGGAGATTGCTTACCAAATTACAGCGGAAAGCACCACCCAGACTCTTAAAAAGGAGAAGAAAAGGGGCTGGCCTACTTTCCCCTTCAGATGTGGAGTCTTCACCCTGCATGATCTAAAACATGCAAAAAAAGAAGCGATGAAGATTCAAGCTTTAAATCTTGCTACACTTCCAAATAGGCCATTCGACCCAAAGCGAACGACCTATGCTGCTTTGGAACATGCTAAATTAGCATTATTCGATCATAAAGAAGACATGTTTGATGATATTTTCAAATCAGCCGAATCGATATTTCAGGCCAGACAACTCGCCAAGATGCGATATAACGATGAAGGGTTAATTGAGTTTAATAAACTCAGAGAACAGAGGTTGCAAACTCTGCCTCTGGATTTATTAATGCCAGCCCAAATAGCATCATCAAGCGAGCCTGGCCAACAGCAGATAAAGGAACCTCCTGCTACAATAGAGACCAATAATAAAGAGCAAGAGGAGCGACAAAAGAAAGATCAAGAGGAAAATATGAGGCAAGAACAACAAGCGCGCTTAAAGAGAGAACAACAAGAGCGCTTGAGAAAAGAAGAGGAAGATAGACAGCGCCGAGAGCAAGCAGAGAAGCACCAGAAGGAAAGAGAGCAGGCAGAAATACGGCAGAAGGAAAGAGAACAGGCAAAGATGAGGCAGAAGGAACAGGAGCAGCGAGAGAGGGAAAAACAAGAACAATTGCTTAAGGAGTCCCAGTCTAAACAAACCACCACCGATACTAATAAAGGTGTTGTCACAGACCCTGAATTGCAAAAGGAATGGCAGCATTTCAGCACCATTATCGGTGGAGGTAAAGACTCACAGAATACGGATACTCCTAAGAGAAGCAGTGTACAGGATAAAACCTCATCTCAGGCTTTGAGCGGAACTAGCGGCCCACCAAAAACAAAGGATGTGGAAATAATTCCGAAAGGTCCTAGCGACCAAGTCACTCTACAAGTGGAAGATATTCCTCCTTTGAATGTCTTCTACAGCCCAAAGCATAGAGCCGTGGTAAAGCGATCGAGAAAGAGATAAAGGCTTGATCAACCTTCCATCTTTCCCGAACAAACAGTCATGGGCAATGTAGTGTGGAAGGAGAAACTGGATCCCTCCGATGATCTAACCAAACTGTCACAGTATGCTGAAGCTTATTCAGCTGCTACTATCGACAAGGCATCGGAGGTAAGTCTTTTATTAAAGACTAAAGACCAGGAAATTTACACTTTGCAAAAAGAGTTGGCAGATATAAAACAAAGGGTAACACAAGCCGAGGCACAATTAGTAGTTGAGCAACAAATAAATAGCCAATTGGCTAAGCAATGGTAGGAGGAGAAACAGAACATCAATCAGGCAGCAATCCAGAAACAGAATGAGTTGAAGGAGGCTTTGGAGCAATTAAAAGCGGTGAATGAGCAATTATTAAAGACCAAGGATGAGCATATCGCCCAGATTACAGCGCAACTGGATAATGTTAAAGGAGACTCGCAGATAATGGAATTTAGAAAAGAGGCAACATTA
Source organism: Pinus taeda (assembly GCA_000404065.3). NCBI lineage: Eukaryota > Viridiplantae > Streptophyta > Pinopsida > Pinales > Pinaceae > Pinus > Pinus taeda. The sequence goes on along the minus strand of APFE030020407.1, from coordinate 2,136 downwards.
ATCAACAATGCACTTATAGCACAAGTTAAACTATTGGCTCAATACCTCTCTCAAGCGGAACCACTCTGCGAGTTAACTACAACTGTGAATGAGAAGGTAGAAAAGGCAAGAGATGAATTGAATCAAGCCGATGAAGCTATCACAGCACACCTTGAATGGCAAGATTCAAAGTCGGGAAAAGACTCCAATTTTCCAAGAATACTTGAGGTTCATAAGGACATATTATTCACAGAGTGGCATGCACAGGTGTTGAAGGCAGAAAGGGCAGCTTCAAGGTGCAAATTGACTTCTAACAATTTGATTGATCTAGTTAATGATACACTCTACATAGCAAACATTGTTTCCCAGTGTACACCCGGAAAGGTAACTACAAAAAATACATTGGAACAAACATGTTATCCAGAGTTAGAAAACAAAGGAAGGTTAATCGCCGGGGTTAACAGTTTAAGCATAGAAACATATTGGCATTTCCTTATCAAGCCTCATGAACAAAGAGCCGCGCTCAAATGCTTAACCGATGCCGTTCAATGTATGATCCCCGACATCCAAGATGCCACCTTTGCTGCCCAGCTCAGTTCACGGATCAACAAACCTCCTGAGATTGAGCCAATGCTTGCCATCAATCAACTAAGGTTCAAAGATAAACAGCCGACAGAATGAGTCATCCTCCAGCTCCTCAGATCGCCAGGGGAAATAGCAACAAGGATTTATTGATATCAGAATAATTAGCATTTCTGTTTTGTAGATATTTAGATTAGTTTAGTATTTATAGACCCTTTCATGTCTTTAGAAAGGGTCGTAAAAATTCTGTAATAGATTTAACAGACTGAAGTTTGCACTATTGTGCTTCAGCCTTTATTCTTTTATGAAACTCGGCCAGTTGCTTTCACTTTAATGGAGAAATTGCTTGATTCAATTGTGCACTATTGTCGTTGATTGAGGAATGCTTATGTGTTAAAGGAAAAGCCATACATAGCGATTGATATTTGAGATCGGCCTACAGCTCAAATGGTACTTTTATCTTTGTCTGAAGTCATTCTTTGTATATGAATTGTTATGTTATTATCTTGCTATCGTTAATTGTATGCATGCGCTATAACGGCTAATCTTGTTCATTCCACTATTGGATGTTTATATGATATGCCTTTACTTTCAATCATGTATATGTTAATGATATAGATGTGTAAAGTGTAGTAATATCGCTTTAAATCGCTGCGCTTAACTATTTAAGCACAACAATCATAAATAATTCAATATCTATGTCTTAAGGATACAGACATCTATATGTTTATCTTTCAGATATAGAGCATCAAAAGCTACGCTTTAGAGCTTAAATAGATTCCCGGGATAGTTCCATTTATTTATATTTTGTTAAAAGTATTAGTCTTTCGCCTATCACTAGTGTTACTTATAAAACATTCACTCATCCCACTTTATCTATTTCTGGGAAACTGGTCCCATTATCCCCAGTCGGAGCCACTATACCAAACGGAAAAGTAGTTGTACTAAGGTCCAGACCGGGTGGTTTCCCCAATGTTGTTGTAGCGATTTTTGAGGCATCAACATTTTTGGTGCTAAAAGGAGGGCCCTGACTATGAATGGCAAGCAAACCTAAGCCTGCAAGCCATTCTAAGAGTAATTCTCCCTCCAATTCTCCTAGTTATTCTCGATCGCATGCTGGATCTCCAACACATAATCAAGAACAATAGGAATCAACCACCACTACTCACACCCATTATACTCCAGAACAATTAAGTCTTGAATCCCCTAAAGTCCAGTCTCTTATCCACAAACTTCAGAGCTTCTCGATTTCACCACAGAGATCTGAGGTATCACAAAGCAGTGTGACTTCGCAGTTCAATTTATCTCGTCCGCTTACCAGACTCCAAAGTGGAAAACTTGGTATAGAACCCACTGAGTTCCCTTTACCCGAAAGGAAAAGGGCCAAGAGATATACTGAAGGATCTGATAGTGGAGAACTTTCTTCCACATCATCCATTTCATCTCCCCATCTGCAAAGTCAACCACCCACTCCTCCATTACATATTGTTGTCCACAAGGGAACAGAAGCCTCAACATCTCAATCTGCTCACCCCTCAATATCATCTACTTCGCATACATCTGGAATCACAATGG
>APFE030020404.1:0-10432 GCA_000404065.3 Pinus taeda | reverse complement strand
CCTATATACCATGGAGATTCGCCCATTTATTATATTTATAAATTTAGGGGGGGTTCTTAAAATTTTCCCTGCCCCAACCAAGGAGAGTGTGAAGGATAAAAAGTGCAAGTAGGTTGTGATACTGGTGCGCACATCACCGAGAAGAAACCCACCGAAGGACAAGCCCACTGCATAGGAAAAGGGAAAATCCATTAACCTGGAGCTGGATGAGGAAGAAATTGAGGATGTTCCGATGGATGATGAGGACTTGAGGGTAGAAGTGGAGGAAGTTGAAGTCTAGGGTTCTGACCCTATCACTAAGTTTCCCAAGTACGTCCCTCCGCGCAAAGACAAGACCAAGATGCCAAAGGACATTGACGAGAGCAATGTTCCCTTGCAAACCCCTCTGCTGCCGGATGAGATTTTCTTTGAAGGACCACGCTTGGGGTAGGTTCCTCTATTAAAAATAGATGATTTGGACTTATATGACCATGAGAAGTTCCTGCACTTAGCAACCGAGTAGCTAATGTGCCAAATTATTGACACAACCACCGGGATGACTGCATTGGAACCATGGAACTGGCTCAGGGGAGTAGACAAGGCAAGTCTGCTCAACCTGTTATGGGTGCCGCACTACAATCGCCCCCCGATTACAGTATTGGTCATCAAGCAGCTACTATGCTTGGTGCACAATGGGTCTCTGTGGTTAGAGGAGCCAATACCCATCACTGACAAATTGATCCATAGGATCAAACGGCTACCCTATAGAGGGGAAAATCCGACCATGATGTTTGGCGGAAAAGGTGGCAAGCAGGCCCTCACATAGGCCATGAAGGAGAAATTCAAGCTCGTGAAGATGCTGTGAGGCTATGCCATCTAGAGTATCTATGACCTTGCGGTCAAGGTGGCCACGCAGATTTTGGCAGGAAAGGTTATGAGGAAGTGTCGCACAGATGAAGTGTCGACGCCAGTCGTCACTCTTGCAGCCCAATGTGCCAAAGGAGTCCAGTTTAATTGGGCACATTATCTCTACAATGATATCCTTGCAAACTTCCGCAAAGCACAGGAGCTCAACAAGACCTTCCACTATGTGTGGCTCTTGTTGTCTATTGTGCTGATAGCCTGGGAGCTGCGGGAAAATAGTCAATTCCCCTCGGTCATGCCGAACCTCCCAGAAGTAGCGAAGTACACTTCATTGTGGGTGACCAAGGATGCTCAGTGCATCAGCGACAAAAAGATCTTTTGGATCTTGATGGAAGTGAACATCTGCATGGCTATCAATCACAAACCACGATTGTCGCCTACTGTGTTTAACAAACTGTAGGGGTATGCAGAGTTCAAGGTGGACTTTCACCAGGTATCAATTAGGGCATGGAATGACACTGAACAAACATGGTATGACTTTGGTTACTTGGCAATGGATGACACGATTGATGCAGTACTTGATCATTGGTAGGAGAATGGCGCACTACCTCAGACGTGGCGGTGGGGTCAAGCAAGTCCACCACACAGCGCAAAAAGGAGGAGGCCAAGCTCAAGATGGTGCCGCTGGCTAAGAAGAGGAATGAGGCTGCTAACAAGGCCTAGGTAGAGCGTGATGCCGCCCAACACATAGAAAAGCAAATAGGCAAAACAGAGTCTAGCTTTGACAAAGGCATGAGGTTGCCTTCACCCGAAACAAAGGAAGAAATGGACAAGAAAATAGATCGGCATGGCATGGACCCGTAGAAAATGTTAGACCACATAAAGCATCCAAGGTATTAGGAGAAAGTAGGGTCAAGGAAGAAATCCAAGGCCATTAAGGCATCGCTGGACCCAATCACCCTCACAGAGGTTGATTTGCATGACATTGGAGACATGGTGCGGGATGTCACCACGGAGGCACTACAATAGTTCAAGCAGTAGCAACAGCTACTATTGGAGGCCATCCAGATAGGTCTGCAGGAGTTGTAGACCCACGCATCATAAGCTAGCATCCAAGTCAATAAAAGTTTACCTGTTAGCAATAACTCAATGGGGACCTTATGTATTGACATGAATATATGACTTAGATCCTTGTTGATACCGAAAGTGACTTGAAAACTAAGATTTTTTGACATATGAGGCAAGATACATTACAGAATGGCCAACATAGAGCTAAATTCCTTTGAACATAATCACAACAAAATAGTGACTTGGGCAGCAAAGCCTAAAAAATAATAATGGTACAAGACTGTGGCATAGGAGGCATTGATTGAATATCCATATTATTAGATGAGTAATGAATCATAGGAGTAAAATATTTGAAAAAAAATATCATCTTACCAAGGCTACATTAAAACACAATTGAATGAGGACTAAATTCATAACTTGGTGCTTTACTCAAGGGGACAACTAATAGTTATTGCCAAATATTCACAAAGAAACTTTTTCTCATCCGTTATTTTTTTAATATTTGATTTTTTTTTCTTTTTCATATTAAAAAATAACAAAAAGAATAAAATTATAGTGGAAGGAATGACTGTCATAGACAAGAAAACTAGTCCTAGCACTTGAAACCTTCCTATTCTCAATGTAGGGGACACTTGAGGAATGTTCCCTCCAGGGATAAGGGTGTAAAGTTGTAAAATAAATAAATGCAATGATGAAACTTGAGAGAATGCATAGGAATTAGGCTTATAAGAGAGCAAGTTGAAGCTGACATTATGCTTATAAGAGATCAACTTAAAGATGGCAATAGTCTCAAAAGAAAAAGTAGTCATATGAAATGCATTAATTCAACTCAACATTTTAGGGAGTCCTTTAGATAATAGCTATAAGAAAATTTAAGAAGAAGTATGAAGCTTCATAATGAGTCATGGTGGAACTAAAGAGAACTCTTGAGCCTATGAAGAAAACTTTAGTATGGGTACCAAGTAACAACAAGGTATTATCTAGGGAATCCATGATAAGGTAGGATCTATCACACAAATTATGACACTTATGCACAATGGGGAGGTTTTCCATCACAATTTAGTGGGGTTGATCCTAAAGCCAAAATATAATAGGAAACTTATAATGCATAATTCAAAGTGTTTAACCTAACCTATATGATAGTTTGAAGGTCTAATATATGTCGAAGAGAATAAACTTGGAAAATACCCAATTAAAATGTCTCTAAATACCTATGGACGTAATTGTAAACATTAGGAAAAAATATAATACATCCAATATATAAAATTTTAATAAAATCTTGCATTTTGGAGTATAAAACTTGAAAAAATCAAACCTTATATGTACATTATGGCACACAGAACCTTATATGTACATTATAGTTCTTTAGGAAAATTCCCTTAAAAGGCATAGGTTAAGGACTCCTTTGGTATCTCACACTTATAATATTTAATCATGGAGGAAAACATGATTAATTATGGATGCATTCTAATGGTCTATCAACCATAATAATGGATTTAGGGAAATCCTCATGTGAAGACAATTCAACATCCAACAAATTATGAGAACTAGAAAGATCAATAGAGGGAAGAAGGTCTCCCATGTCCCCATTGGAGAGATCACTTGGTTAACTATTGGGACCAAGCCTTAAGAAGGAAAAAATGATGGAAAGGACCCTTCTCAAAATCATGTGAACATTAAGGATATGATGCCACATAATTTACCTGTGATGGGGTAAAGTCTACTCGAACACTAATAACATACTAAGGAGTTTTTGGAGATAATTCCAATTTTGGATGGTGATTGTCATAAGCAAGCTAAGCAGTAGTGACAATGTTTTCGTTATGAGGGAAATGTGTCACTTGAAAGAGTGTAGGCACCACAAAATTCATAGCATAGAAATAATCACACCCAAGGAGAACATTGAATCCCAAAGGGTCATCCACCACCACCATATCAATAAAGATATTCTTCCCACCTAATGTGATAGGTAACCAAGGAAGAATCCCTAAATATTTATTATGTCTTCTATCATAGGATAATAACTAACTAGAAATTCTTACTATTTTTGGAGAACCCATAACATTCAAAGCTGAGGAGGATAAAATACTTCTATAGGATCCTTCATACACTTTGCATTGGTGGATTTTTTATGGAGTAAAGTTGATCTGAATGGTAAGTGGCGTCTACCCATGGCATTCATTCTCCCATGGTATTCATCCACCCATGGAATCTACCCATAGTATTGTAAGTGGCATCCACCCATGGTATTCATTAACCCATGGTATTTACCCACCCATGGAATTTAACTGTGGTATTGTAACTAAAAAAAAATAGACTATAAGTAACAAGTCACATTTTGTAAAAGGACAGATTGTCCACCACAGTGTAGTTTTTACAATTATCCTCTGTTTTAATAAAATGAAGTTCATTTGTGGTTTTGTTTATTATGTGTCCTCCTATTTTCTTTTGGCTCTTCAATTTTTCAAATCTTGGGGGCCTCCTCCCCCAAGATCCATTTCAGTTTTTTAGATCTTGGGGGTCTCCCCCCAAGATCCAGATTAGTGGTATCAGATTCAGGTTACGGCTCCATGGGAATCAGGGTTTGACGCGTATTTTAGTTTCAAAATTTTGCAACGATATTCAACAAACTTCATTCATGTTCTATGATCCCCACAAGGCACTTTCTTGGGCAAAGCAAGAGGATTTGTTTTCTTCATTTTTTTGCAAGAATTTTTTGGCAACGAGTTTGCAGATTAGATATGAAAATTTTGGTGAAAATTTTACAAAACAAAAATAACATATATAAATTCTTGTAAAAAAATACCCAAATTCGAAAACAAATTGGTCAAATCAGAGTTTGGATGAGGGGGACATTGTTGATTTAAAATTATTTGTGTTGCATAAATTTTTCTGAATACAATTCATGGCTGACGACTTTCCTATCATTGTTTGTAGGTTTTGTGCATAATTTAAGAAAAAGTATTAAATATTTGAGCTCCTCTTAAAAAATTACCCAATTTAAAAAAAAATGGTCGAAACAAAGTTCAACTGAGGGAGATATCGCTGATTTAAAGTCAACTATTTTTCAGAACGTTTGTGACAGCGGCACAGTTACAGCAGGGATCTGAGTTTCTAGAGTGTCTAGATAGGGATTTCAATCACAAGGGAATATGTAGAATGGTCATTATTTAAAACAGGCTATAATAAATATTTTGAGTTATATTGACAGTGTTATGCCCATTTTAAATTAGTTTTTATATCGGGAGCAACATTTGGAGCGGGTTCCCTTTAGGGATGTTCCCTCCCACCCTGATTTAGTAGGCACTTGCTTCACATTCATCCATTTCAAAAAAGCAGCATCTGACTTGGGTTCTTTGGAGATGTTCCCTCCCACCCTAGGATATGTAGGCACCTGCTACTTCATCAACAATCATCATCACAATTATGGGTCAACCACACAAAATCCTTGTCATCGAAGTCCATTTGCTAGGTTGCACATTGTTAGCATCAAAATTGGTCACAATCATTACAAGGTATCTCTATCCTCATATCCTCATTTATCATGGATAGGGGTAATCCACAAACCCACACTTCATCGAAGTCCATTTTCTAGGTTGTACATTGTCTGTCTAAGACTAATTTGGTCATTTTATTTTAAATTTGATCAACTACCATAGTTTGTTGAGATGATAGAGATTGTTACTAACTTGATTGATGAAAAATTATGAAATAAAATTTTGAATGCAAAGTGACAATGTAAGAGTGGTTAATGATAGAAAATGTGAATAATAAGAATGTAATCCATTACAAATAGTATTTATTGTGATCAATTTCAATTTTTTTTCTATTGCTCTTATTGCCACACCTGTTAGTTTTGTAAATTTTTAATATCGATCATATGAAAAGGCAATGGAAATCATAGACCATTCAAATCTTTAACTCGAGCTATTATAACAAGATACATGCATTGTCTCCCTTTCTCTCCAATATTAATAGTAGCTTTCTACAAAGTAATCATTGTGACTTTGGAGTGTTAAATTCCAAGTAATTTCAATGATAGTTATTTTCTATTACCTTGCATGAATGCAAAGTGACTATGGCAATGTTGAATGATGGAAATGCGAATACTGAGAATAAATAATTTATAGTTTCAAGTAGAAAACATTTCAGGTAAGTGAACATTTTATTTAAGATGAAAATTCAAGTATTTTATTTATGGTTGAATTACTGTAACACAAAAATCAATGCACATCTTCAATATGTTTTTGTGCTTACACCGAAATGAATGTACACTATTAATCTAATTAGTTTGAAATTAATGTACACATCATACATCTAGTTACATCGAATAAAAAATGACCATCTACACTGAAATCAATGCATCTAGTGCAAGCATTCAAATAGGATTAAAAATCAACGCATCTAGCAGAAATAATCAAATAGGATTAAAAATAAACATCTATGCTGAAATCAATGCATCTAGCTCAACAATTAAATAGGATTATAAATAAGCATCTACATTGAAATCAATGCATCTAGTGCAAGAAATCAATAGGATTGGAAATCAGCGTCTACACTAAAATCAATGCATATAGCTCACTCAATCAAATAAGATTAGAAAACAACAATTACACAAAAGTCAATGCATCAAGTACAATCGATCAAATAGGATCACAAATCAACATCTACACTGAAATCAATGCATATATTTTAGTGAAAGACTAAAATATTCACGAATTTCTAAATCCAACTTCTCTTACCTTTGGTAAAATCCTTATTTCCTCTTCCTCTTTGGTTAGTAATGTTCAATATTATATCATACTATATAATATCTATATTTGCCTCAATGTGCCTCTTTCTTCTTCCCTCTCTCTCCATCTCCATCTCTGTGTCTATCTCCCTTTAAAATGGATCTATCATGTGTCGAGAGGGATCAAATCCCTCGAGGTGCAAACCTTCTTTTTGGAGTGTAGCATTTGAGTAAAGGTTTGCACCTCGAGGGATTTGATCCCTCTCGGCGCATGATAGATCTGGTGTTATATGAATTTAGGCTGGTTCCAACTGAGGGCAACAAAGTCATTTTTTTATATTATCATTATTATGTATATGCTTGAGATAAATTTCATTCTTTGCAATTTACATTATGTTTTCTTTTCCTGAAATGACCATATAGCTATGTTCTTTAACTTACCCTATGTTGCTTGCCTTGAATGGTTTTTATTTCTGTGTTTGGATATTTTGAGTGGTTTGTGCATGCCTATGTTTGGATGCTTTGAGTGGTTTGTGTGTTTATGTGTTTGGATTTGGATGGTAATGTTTGTGAATATTACAGTTTTCATGTTATATTTCTATATGTATATGTAATTGTCTATTAATAATTAGTTGGTGATGAAGAATGAAGACAATATTCCCAATACCTTGCAAGAGGATTGATATTGCACATATATTTCATCTAATTTTAGGTATCACAAGTTTTGACAACTAATTAATTCTTAATAGTGTCCCTCAATGCATTATATATCTTGAAGAGTAGTTTTAATTTTAAATTTTTTGAGTTACCTCAACCTGTTGAGATGATATATATTGTTAATAAATTTAATTATGAAAAATGATGGGATAAAAATTTTGAATGCAAAGTGACAATGTAATAGTGTTGAATGGAAAATAATGTGAATGATAAGAATGTAGTCAATTAAAAATAGAATTCATTGTGATCAACCTTAATTATTTTCTTATATTACTCTTATTGTCAACCCTGTTGGTTTGCCATATTTTCATATCGATTATATGAAAAGTGTAGTTGAAGTCATAAACTAATCAAATCTTTAACTTGAGCTATTGTAGTAAAAATCTTACCTTTTATCTCTTGCTCTCCAATTATATTAATAGGTTGAATTACTATAACACAAAAATAAATGCACATTATCAATAATTTTGTTTGCTTACACTAAAATCAATCACACTGTTAATCCAATCACTTTAAAATTAATGTGCCATCATACATCCAATTACATCAAATCAAAAATCAACATCTACACTAAAATTAATGCATCTAATGTAAGCAATCAAATATGATTAGAAAAAACATATACACTGAAATAAATACATCTAATGCAAGCAATCAAATAGGATTAGAAATCAACATCTACATGGAAATCAATGCATTTAGTGAAAGAAATAAAATATAATAAAAAATCAACATCTACACTAAAATCAATACATCTAGTGCAAGCAATCAAATATAATTAGAAATCAACATCTACACTAAATGAATGCATCTATTGCAAGCAATCAAATAGAATTAGAACACATATACACTAAAATCAATGCATCTAGTGGAAGCAATCAAATAGGATTAGAAATCATATTTATACTGAAATCAATGCATCTAGTGCAAGCAATCAAATATCATTAGAAATCAACATCTACATTGAAATCAATGCATCTAGTGCAAGAAATAAAATAGGATTATAAATGACCATCTACAATTAAATCAATGCATCTAGTGAAAACAATCAAATAGGATTATAAATAACCATATACACTTAAATAAATGTGTCTAGTGAAAGAAATCAAATAGAATTAGAAAACATCTACATTGAAATCAATGTATCTAGTGCAAGCAATCAAATAGAATTAGAAATCAACATCTACATTGAAACCGATGCATCTAGTGCAAGGAATCAAATATCATTAAAAATCAACATCTACACTAAAATCAATGCATCTAGTGCAAGAAACCTTCTTTCCTCTATTCCCCCCTCCATATATATATATATATATATATATATATATCTCTCCATCTCTCCTCTTTTGTCTCTCTATCTCACCCCCCCAAACACAAATTCTCTCTCTCTCCATATTTATCTATCTCCCTCCATCTCTATTGTATTTCTATATCAACCCCAAAACATACACACTCTTTCTCCATATCTATCTATGTCTCCCTCCCTCTTCTTCTCCCTCACTCTCTCTCTTCCCCTTCTCTCCCTCTCTCCCCCCTTCTATCTCTCTTCCCTCATGCTCCCCTCTCTCCCTCTCTCTCCATCTCTGTTATCACTCCTTCTCACTCTCTCCACCTTTCTCTCTATGTGTCTTTCTTATTATGTTCCTCTCTCTCTCACTTCCTCTCTCATTCTCTCTCTCACGTTCTCACTCTCTTCATTCCTCTCTCTCTTTCTCTCCCACCTCCCTCTCTCTCTCTCTCTCTCTTCCCTCCAACTATGTCAATATTTCCTTCCCTCTCTCCTTCTCTCCCCCCTTCTCTCCATCTCTCCTTCTTTGTCTCTCTATCTCACCCCAAGCATAAACATTCTCTCCATTTCTTCCTTGTCACTCCCTCTCTCTCTTCACTTTTCTCTCTCTATGTCCTTCTTCCCTCCCTTTCTCTCCTGCCAACTCCATCTCTCTATCCCTCCCTCTCTTCTCCTTTCTCTCATTCCCTCTATCTCTCCACCTCTATCACTCTATGTCTTTGTTCTTCCCTCCCATATATATCCAGAGTTAATATATATCTTTATAATAATAAATATATATTATTTGTATTAAATTTAATATTGTATTAATTAAAAAGTTATTTAAAAGTTGAATAATATTCATATTATAATAATTAATATTATGTTTTAGTTTAATACTATATTAATATCGAATATTAATCTTTCCAAATATTAATATTTAGATTTAATGGATATTTTTTAACATGGCATTGATAACAAAATTTAAAAAAACTAAATCAAATGATATTTCTTGAAATATTACAACTTTTACGGTGGAAAACTATTACGGGTATAGAGATTTGAATATGCATACGGATATTGTTTTTCTTTTAAGTATTCATTTTACAAATAATTAATTAAAAGAAATATTAAAAGATTTTAAGATTTCACACATCTTTGTGTTGAATTAACATTTTTGAATTTGATTTAAGAAATGGTAGTGACATTAGTAAAGAGTAAAGATGTTTAAAATTTACCTAATTTGGAAATTTAATGTGGTAATTTTTTTTGTTGAAAGTAAATTTATAATCCATTCAAATTCAATGTATATGATAAAAGAACTATTAAAAACATGAGAAATTGTAGGGACATTTTTTGGAACTAATCACATTAAGAACTTCATTAAGAACCTCTTTGTCGATGTGTCTGAAATCATCCAGTGTGGTTCATCATAAGGACAAGATTTTATTGTATTGTAATTTTTTTATCACCCATGAGATAATTGTATTGTATATTTTTTTTTTTATCTATATGTTATCCATTTTATTTATTTATATGGTTATTTCATTTTTGTTTTGTTTTTATTTTTTCTATCATTATTATTATATTGGAGAGATGAACATTAACCCATTATTTAGATTTCTAAATTTTATTTTTATGTTGGCCGACATTAGCTAAAATTTAACTTTGAGTAGGGACATACTTACACATCGGAGTCATACTGCGTTGTAGAATACCTACATCACACTGGGCTGTAGAATGCGTCTCCTTGCAATTAAAATATTATTCTTAAATATCTATGAAATTTAAAGATAAATATTATA
>APFE030020401.1:6399-18405 GCA_000404065.3 Pinus taeda | reverse complement strand
AGATTTCGTTTGTCAATTAACTCTTCAATGCACTCGGTCTAGTGATATGTGCAAAGGCAGGAATTTCTAGTCTTAGAGGGTTTTGACTCAACATCTTGGTTTATTTCTAAAAGTTCAAAGGAAAGTGCCTAAGTGCTAAAATTTTCATGGAGAGTTTTTTATAAAGGGTCCCCATTTATTAATTAACATATTAACCATTAGACTAATAAATGGGGGGGTTGTTGAGTAGCACAACAATTGGAAATTCGCTGGAAGAACCAGTTATCTCTGATAGTGTTTTGAAATTTATAAAACTTCCAAAATAAAAATAGTTCAGAAAATATGAAACACATGAAATATAGGATAAGTAACATTTCTCTGAATAAGAAAACAAAATCCACCTAATTATCATCCATTTGATTATTCTTTTCAAAATGAAAATTCCTTTATCTAAATCAGTCTTTACTTGGTCTTAAAGATAAGGCAAGGGGCTCTTGAAAATTAGCTTTTAGATGTACTCATTTGTCACAGGTAAAGCCTCTGCTGCCAGCAGGCGTCCATAGCCTCGTTAGGGTTACCTTTTAACCAACAATGATTCAGTATCCCATCCAGATAAGAGTGCAATTTTTAGAGATAAATTCAGACTCATATACTTAATTCTTTTTCTTTCTTTTCTAAACAATTTATTTTCTGTTAAAAAACTTCATTGTTTCTACTTAAAGGTCATTGTCTTGGTTTGGTGGCCAAAATTAACAATGCCATTCACTGGTTGTAATTCAACTGAACAAGATGGCTCGTGATGATACCCCTTGTCTTTCGATTAAAATAATCTCAAGCCATTACCTTGTTTTGATATGCAATATTGGTAATGTCAGTTTATTACTTCCCTGTGATCATGGTAAGTCAACTCTTGATGAGACCTCTTATCCTTTAAGTTTAAGTATATTTTAGAATTACACTCTAAAAAGAGAAAAAATTACCAGATGGGGAGAATCATTAACTCCTTAAGAGTTTCTGGATGACAATTATAGAGCTAAGGATGCTTTCTGCAGAGAGTCTTTGCTTTGTTATAGATACTTTTTTTGACCGATGGTAGAACAAAGGTTTCTTTATAAAGTTGAGGTTTTGCAAAGGACAACTAATTTTGGTGGAAAACAAGCAGATTTCATAGTAGTATAACTTAGCTTATGTTTCAAATTGAAAATTATGTTCTCAACTATCTCTACCTGTACAAGCGAAAAGTCAAAATATAAAAGAGGCTATTATTGTAAAGGCCAAAAGTAAATGTTATTTAACTTTTATTTTCCTAGAAAAAGTAAAGGAAATAGTGTACAAGGGATAGAAGAGGTTATCTTTTATGAAAAATATTTCTTCAAAATCTGCGCATTAACAGGTAGAGAATCTCTCTTGCCTTATAAATCATGCAGTAAAAAGGTGGATGGGCCAATTTGTTCCACAATTTGAAATGGGCCAAGCCACATTCTTTGGAAATTGGAATGCTTACCTTTTTCCTCGTGTGCTTTATCCCACTTCAATACAAGGTCTTCGAGCTTAAAGGATTTAAGACTTACAAAGTTTGCATCAAATGAAGATTTAACTAATTGTTGATGATGTGCATGTATGATTTTGGCTTTGTCTCTTTCTTCTTTGAGTTTGAGCATTTGAGATTGCCTTAATTGCATAGAAGAGGAAGGAGTTTCTTCAATAAATTGAACAAGGGTTAGAGAGGGAATAGCTATATTTGTAGGAAGAACAACTTCTTTCCCATAGACCAAATTAAAAGCAGAAGTGTCTATTAAGGCCTTGTGTGTTATTTGATCAACCCATAGAGTGAAGTCAAAGATTTGTGCCAATTTTTCAGACTTTGATCAATGGTTCGTTTGATGATTCTTATGAGATTTTTGTTCGTAGATTCAGCCAAACCATTTCCTTGAGGATAATAGTTAGCATAATATTTAAGATTAAAACCTCTTTTAAAAGAAAATTCTGTCATAGAATTGCCTGTGAAGTAAGATGCATTGTCAAACATGAGGGCAATTGGTAGGCCAAATCTGGTAATAATGAACTGATCAATAAATTCCATGATGTTTTCAGAATTGGCTACCTTAAGTGGAATCGCTTCCACCAATTTTGTGAAGTAATCAGTTGTTGTAGGGATATACCTATGCTGCTTTGAAGAGTGAGGAACGATCTCACCTATTATTTCCAATCCCCATTGTTCAAATGGTTGTTCAATGTTGACTGGATGCAATGGTAATGCGGGCTTCCTTTGTCTTCCAGCAACTGCTTGACAAATTTTACATTTCCTTACATATTCGTGTGCATATTTGAATAAGGTTGGCCAATAATAGCCACCATGCAGGATTTTATGTGTTTTGTGTCTCCTCCAAAATGTCCACCAGCTGGTCCATCATGGAGTTCCTGCAAAAACTTTTCTGCCTCAAAATTTCCAAGGCATCTAAGAAAAACAGAATCATATTTTTTTCTAAACAACACATCATTGATGATTTCATATTGCTTAGCTTTTATCCTTAAAGCCTTTTTTCTTTTGTAACTAAGTTTCATACGGACATATCCATTTTTCAAGTAACAAATGATATCAACATATTTAGATTCAGTATCGTTGAGGCTTACCTCAAATATTTGTATATCATCACCTGGATCTTGTAGTGTTGGTAAATTAGATGCTCCTGCTAACACTCTACAAAAGCCTTGACCTTTAACAATTTTAGCTAGTATGATCTCAATGTCATATTCTTGCAGTGTTGTTACCCAATTTGCTCTTTTCTTTCCCACATCTCTTTACATCAGTAGATTTCTTACTGTTGGGAATGGGACTACTACCTTAGTGTGAGTTTTGAGAAGAAAGGGTCTGGAATGCTTTATTGATTTGAAAACATAAAAAGCTTATTTTTCAACATCTGAGTAGTTTAATTAAACCCCCTGCAAATTGGAGATAAAAAAAGAAATCGGTGCTTCGATTTTGTCATCATTGACCTGTGTTAGTATAGCTACATATGATTTCTCAGAAGCAAAGGTATATAAAATGAAATGATTAGAAAAATTCAGAGTTGCTAAAGAGGGAGCATTTATGATTGCTTGTTTAATCAGATTAAAGCTTCATGCTCGGTATGTCCCCATTTAAAAACATAATTTTTCTTAATCATAGATTGGAGAGGTAAAACAATTCGTGAAAAGTTAGGGACAAATATTTTGACAAAATTTATCTGACCTAGGAAAGATTGCATGGATTTTTTGTTATGAGGTAAATGGATTTCAGAAATTTCTCTTATGCTATCGAGATCAATAAGAATTCCTTCTTTGGATACAATAAATCCATGGAACTTTCCTTCACTCAAAGCAAAGAAAGATTTCTTAGGATTGAGAGAAATTCCATACCTCTGACAACGCTCAAAGATTTGTTTTAAATCCTTTAAATGAGTACTGCACTTTTTTGAAAACACAATTATGCCATCTAAATAGATTACCAATGGTTTGTTCACCAAAACTTTGAAAGCTATGTCCATGGCTCTCTGAAATGTTGCATCAACATTAATTAACCCAAACGACATCTTTTGATAGGCATAGGTGCCCCATTTGGTTCGAAATGTGGTCTTTATCCGGTCATTTGGATGTACTAGAATTTGATTATAACCTGAAAATCCATCCAAAAAAGACATCAATTCTGAGCCTACAACTGATTGCAGTATCTGTTCCATCGGAGGTAATTGGAAGTTGTCCTTCTGACAAGCTTGTTGAGATTGTGAAAGTCTATACATATTCGAATATCACCATTCTTTTTCCTTACTGAGACAAGGTTAGAAACCCACCTTGAATGCCTTACAGGAAAAAATATTTTTGCTTTGAGAAGCTTATTCAATTCATATTTGATCTGGTTTTCTAAATTCAGATTATTTTTTATCAACTTCTATTACACGACCTTTTCAACGGATATCATGGGAATGGTATGTTGAATGATGGAAGTATCATATGTCTTCATATCTTCATAGTTCCAAGCAAAAACATTTTTGTATTTATTTAACAACTGAATAAAGGATGATCTTTCATCTAGTGTAAGACCGAGTCTTAGATTGATATTTTAAGGTTTAAGGTCAGTTCCAAGATTAACTAATTCAATTCTCAAAGTTAAATTTTGAAGTTTTGAGTTAGTGGGCTACTTGAATCCATCCTTAAGATCATATAAGTCTTCCAGCTTATCCAAATCATTATTAAAGACTCAATAATTGGTGAGATTTTCAGGAATAGAAGGCCTAAAAATCAATTCAATAAAAAAGTGATCGGGGCTATAATCTCCTGGAGGAATGAGCTAGGATAAGACATTAGCCAAAATATCGGCACTTGCATTTTGGAGTCTTGGGATAGGGGAAATATTAAATGCTGTAAAATGAGAGGTGAGGTCCTGGACTAATGATTGATAATGCTTCAAGTGTCCAGAGAGACAATGTATAGTATTCCTGTTATGGCTCCAGGAAACTCTCCTAGGTTGTAGCTCGGAGATGCCTGGTAACATATAATCTTCAATATGGTTCTAGGAACTTATTGGGATGGGTGATGGTTTGGTTCAAGCCAGATAACCACTTCTACTCTATTTTCACTCCAGACATGCATGAACACCCTCAAACTACAGGGCTTTAGACCACCAATGCTCAACAATTTGGGAATTAGGTGAATAGACGAAGAATACTAACCACACCAGCAGATGCATACATAATGTATGATGGCCAACTGCAACTAGTGAAGAAACTTGCAAATCTAATCTATCAATGCAGAGATAAGATGACAGTTATCTTGCATTTGATACAGAAGAAACCTGAGTGACCTACTCACTGATACATTCAATTGTCTAATCCAGAGATAAGATGACAATTATCTAGCATTAGACATAGGAGAAATCATGAATACAACACATCAGGCACAAGCTTAGAACATAGAAGAAATGGGCATTGAGCAATTTACAACAAAAGAAGCTTGCATTGCTGAAAATGAAGATGAGACGCTACAAGTTACAGAATATCTACAGTCTCTGTTACACAAAAATATCGTCACCATGAGTATTTGCAGTCAGTATGGGTCTATCATCACTTATACTAGCCTCCTAAGCAAGTCTCAAACATTAGCTCTTCATGTCAAGCTTTGCAAATGAGAGAAAGACATTGAAAATCAATAAAACTCTGGTTCCGCACTTTTTTTCACTTTTGCCTGCGGGCCCGCATCCTTTGTTCATACTACCTGCGTATCTACACGCTTTGTCTGTAAAGGGGTGTGTGCGTACCCCTGTAAAAGTAAAAAAGGCGCAAGTTTATTCTAAAAAACTCACTTTGGGTTAATTCTAGATGTTTCTAGAAGGAATTTTGACGTGGATTGTTCGCTCCAAGGTGGTTCATGCATCCCAAAAGAGAAGGAGCTAATCCTTGATAGGAGGAGCTATCCCTTTGAAGGAGGACTTTATCCCTTTGAAGGAGGACCTAGTAACTTCCCTCCATTGCACTATAAATTAAGGCATTGGGTCAGTTGTTGAAGAGGTTAGAAGCTAAACATTTTTGAGGGTAAATGCTGATGGAATTGGGACTTCCTAGTTAAACTTGAGAGGAGAGATCACATACCTTTTGGTTTCATTGGGAAGTGAGTGAAACTTGTCAAAGTAGAGGAGAGTTCTTGTCGGACCCTGGGAGGAGCTTGTACAACATCAAGGCACAGGTTGTAAAGTTCTTCTTCATTTGAATTAATACAATCAGATTCATTTTTTCTCAACGAATTGTCTTATGTGGTTTGTTTCATAATCTCCTTGATCATTATGATGAATATGCTTTATGCTATTGGATTTTTAGGTGCTATTTAATTTGGTTTGCTTGTTTGTGTTTGCAGAATTACACTTCAAGGAAGCTCATTTGGAGCGAGGGAGCGAGGCTTCCACAAACTTGTATTGGACCCAAGGTAGGCCTAAAACACTTGTTTGCCTTTATTTTACTTGCATATTTAGAGAAAGATATTTTTTGATTGGCTTGCTTGTCACTAGATATCAATAGATAATAGGAAGGTCGATCTTGTCCACAACCTCGACTCATTCTGCATGACACAAGGCACTTGCGATGGATGGGTTTTCTTCAAGAATTCCACTTGGTAATCAAGTATAAGAAAGTTATCTAAAATAATTTTCTGATATGATTTCTAGTCCTATTGTTAGTGCAACTACTTTACTCAAGAATAATTATGTTTTACATGAAATTTATATTCAGAAATATGCATTAGACAATGCATTTCAAGATGTTTATACAAGATTGAGTCAAGGTAACCAAGTATAAGAATTGGATTATCATTTTCATGATAACTTGTTGTACCATCTTGGAAAGCTTTGTATTCCATGGGAGAAAGAGTCAACATCATAAGAGAGGCACATACTTCTCTTATTGCTGGTCATTTCGGTGTAAGTAATATGGTGGCACATCTACAGAGGTATTGTTATTAGCCACATATACTTGAAAGTGTGTCACATTTTATTAAAGGGTGTTCATTATGTGAATTAGGTAAGCCTAGAAATAGGAAGTTAGGATTGTACACACCACTTCCAATTCCTTCACGATTGTGGGAGAGTGTTTAAATGGATTGTGTAGGAGGTCTTCCATTGTCAAAAAGAGGTCATCATTATTTGTATCTAGTCATGGATAGGTTCAGAAAAATGAGTATTTTGATTCCATGTAAAAAGAAAGTTACAACTGAATAGACTACTCAGTTATTCTTTCACAATGTATGGGTGCATTTTGGATTGCCCACATGCATTGTTAGTGATCGAGATTCTCTCTTTGTTGGGAATTTTTGGTCAAGCTTGTGGGGATTCATGGACACCAAACTGAAAAAGAGTACAACTTTTCATCCACAAACATATGGTCAAATAGACGTGGTGAAAAAAAAACAATGATACATCTTCTTCGTAGGTATTATAGAAAGCATCCTAAGTTGTCAGATGAACATTTGCACTATATTCAACATGCTTACAACTGGGTCAAGCACTCTTCAACTAAAGCATCTCCATTTGAGGCTTGTTTTGGATACTTGCATAAATCTCCTTTGGATTTAATTTTTAGCAAAGATGTTTCTATTGATGGTCATAGTGACATAGACAAAGAAAGAAGGTTCATTGAACAAATCCAATTTGTATTCCAAAGAGTTCAATAACAACTTGAAAAGAGCCAAGGAAAATACAAAGCAAAGCAGGACAAGCATCATGTAGATCACAAGTTCCAAGTCGGTGATGAATTTTGACTTCACATTAATAGAGAAAGGCTCCAAATAGAAGGTAAAAAGCTGAAACCAATTAGATATGGTCCATTCAGAATTTTGGAAAAGATTGGTAACAATTCCTTTAGGTTGGATTTGCCTTCATATATGAAAATTTATGTTGTTGTTAATGTTGAGAAATTAAGGTTGTATGAGCCTCCTTTGATTGAATATCGAGGAGAGAATGTTCAAATTCCATTTATTGAAGACTTTTCTCCAAAATTCCTTGATGAGCTTCAACAAGAAACTATAATTGACAGAAGAACAAGGACATCGAAAAGAGGACATGTCAACTATATTTGAGTGGTGATGGGAACAAACCCTTCAAAGGCCAAATTGATAGATATTGGAAAGGTGAGGGCACTGTACTCTCACCTGTTGGACAACTGAAAGTGATCTTTTGGGGTCCAAAATGCTCACAGTGGGGAGGAATGATCAGTTGCTCAGAATTATGATAAAAAATAAAAGTCGTCAAAATGGTGTAGAACCCAAAAAACCATGTATTGCTCATCATCCTGAATCTGGCACAACTCATTTCGTGCAAAATAGACACCGTATGCTCTCGGAAATGTGTTATGTCCATTTTCTCAAACAGGAAAAAAAATTACAGAGTGTTGATTGTGCATCTGTACAACTAACTGTGCACGTGACTAGGTTGAGTTGGAAATTTGATTGTACATATTTGGCTAATTGGTTCATACCATGTGGCACCTTGGTACTGGTTGAAATTTCGTGTTTTATGATTGGTTGGAATGATGGACAACCACGACTCACACGTGGCCCAGTCGGAGGCCGCCATGTGGCAGCGCATGAGACCACTAAAATTGTTGTTGGGGACCGGGAAGAGGTAGTGATGGTTGAACCCATGACCTCCTAACACTTAATGCAATGAATTACCAACATACCATGTCTGATGGTCTTAACATACCAAGGGCGCAAATTAAATTTATGGTGATGCCCGATTTGATTTAGGGGTGGGGGTTGGATACCTCTTGGTCACCACCAAAGGTAGGATCATGGGCTGGAGGCTAGCCCCGAGCCCCCTCCCATATAATGATAACCACGACAATCACAAATTGTCACTTGTGACCACGACTGCGGGAGTTAGTTGCTAACGGTTTTGACGCGGGCAGGAGTTGGGGACCCAACTGTTGGTTCTACGATGCCTATATGATCACGCTTTTCCAATATTTAAGGGCCTCAACAATAAAATTAATGGCTTGACAAATTTGCCCAGATTTTGGTGGATTTGGTGGCCTGTTAGCGGAAAATGGGGCAAAAATGAGGGTGGGCATCGTATTTTGGGCAAAATGTAGAGCGAATAGTGGGAAAACTAGGAGAGGTCGTAACGTCTCCAATTTTTTATCAAATTGGGTGCAAAAAGAGTCTAGGTAGCCATTTTTGGACATTATGGACTCATTGCAGTAGGTTTCAACAACATTTGAGAATTGTAAATGCATCTTTTTACACATTTGAGTAAAATAGAGAGGCACAAGCCATTGGAAGCTGGACCAAGGAGACATAGCCCAGGAGGGGTGAACTCCTTCATCATGTTCCTGTTGTGATGTGTTTTTGGTGATGTTCTTTACATTTATATGCTACTATTTATTTTCTATTTTACGTTAAAATTTCTCATAAAATTAACATAAAAACTCATTTTTCAATTGCAAAATTCATGAATCTTTAAGCACATGAATAGCATTTTGTTTCTAATTTGAGGAGGATTTTAAGCACAGAAAACTAATATTCTTAATAAGATCAATTATGGACTACATTGTGGGAGAAGATGGAATGTTTTTTAAAGAGGTCTATAATATTCCATCCATAGATGGAAGTAGTCAACAAGACTTTGGTGTAGATGTTGAGGGGTCACAATCAGAGGCATACAAAGACCTGGGATGAAAATATGGTTATATAAAACACTCTTATAATAGAATATTCCATACTTCTATTAGTAAGTCCCCATTTGAAACTTTGGATATTTACAACCTCCACCTTTGGATATTGCATATGGGAAACAAGGGAGTAAGGGAGGATCTTACAGGGGATGCTTTAAAGGAAAAAAAATTATTGAGAAGATTCAGTAGATCCATATATAGGTACAGGAGACACTACATAAGTCACAATAAAAATATAAGACAAGGCATGATTAACATAGAACAAAGAATTCAGTCAAGATAGGAGACAAAGTATGGTTGCAATTGAAAAAGGAGCGGCTACAATGTCTTGGTAAGAAAATCAAGGCTTTATGGTATGTTCCCTTTGAGATACTGGAAAAGGTGGGAGATAATGCTGATTGAATTAGTCTACCCCCATACATGGGCATTTACTCAGTTGTGAATGTAGAGAATCTAAAACTTTACGAGCCTTATATTTTAGATCAAGAAGATTAGTAGCTCCTACCTTCAGTAGAGGATTTGGCACTAGATGCTCAGGAAGAGTTGAAAAAATATACAATTTTACAAAAGAGGTCTAGAACTATGAGACATAGATAGCATGAACTTTTCTAGATTAGGTTGAAAGGACAACTTCCGGGCAAAGTGAAATGGTACACCTGAGAGAAGGTGGAGAAAAACTTTTCTCACCTCATTCAGTATAATATTTTTGGGACCAAAAGCCTCCCGAAAAGGGAGGTGTGATCTAGCTTGGATCATTATATTAATTAACCCACATCAATGCTTTCAAAGTGGAAAACATGGAGGACCAACTCACGGGACCATTTTTATTAGCGGGACCTATTTTGGAAAATTGGGGTTTAAAACCTTCCAAGAGTGTTTTGATGCGTCAAATGAAATTTTAGGGGGGTAAAACTTTTCCACTTTAGTGTTGTTCCTTTATTCCTATTCTACACATAGAGTCCTTTCCAATGACATAAAAATTGCCTAAATCAGAGTCTGTATACAAAATTTATGGCACTCAAAAGTTGACCTTCCTATTTTGGCCACCATAATTAGAGAGGATGCCCCATCAACCCCCATTATTCATGGAAAATGGACTAGTAACATGATCATGATGAAGAAGACTTTATAAGAGTCCATATTGTCTTATAAATAGGCCACTAGGCCACTAGGAGGAAAAGGGGTTCCATTCTTTGTGAGTATATTGAAGCGAACAAAGTTCCTTCTATAAATTAATCACTCCAAAAGACTTGGAATATCAAGATATCCATTAAGGATATAAATATTATATTAAATATATGAATAAGAATAAGAATGATAATTTACAATGAGAACGAGAGGCTTGCTTATATACCAAGCAAGTGTCTCTTCATAAGAGTCATGTCTTTTAGACATGCCTTCTTCAACCTTACATTACAGCTTAACTAACTATTATTTATGATTATTATCATTTACATTATATTTTATTATTTATATATTTTATTCGTTACAGTGCCTCTTCCTCAAAAAGCTTGCCCTCAAACCTTGTCGATGAAAAAGGCTTGATCTCTTTTTCGGCTTGAAAGCCTTCTCTCTTGAACAGTCATCTTTGTCGATACAAGCTGATATGATCTTCTTAGTGACAAACAAAATTGTCGCACTGAGAAGGGATTAGACCATCCTAGACTAATCTTCTGTATAGCATTCCGATCACTAAAACTTTGTAACGACTTGTCCTCATAGCACTGGGTTGAGGTTACATTACTCTTTTTTGGAACATTAGTTTGTTGTTTCGGTTCTGACTGGTTCAAATATGTAGCATGGTTGATTCGTCTATTCTCATGATTTGGATGCCGATATGGAACCTTTTTTGTTTGATTTTTCCTTACTGGGCATGTGCCAATTTTTATATTTTCTTCTGGCAAAGATGTTGTTGAGTTGGTTATGAAACATTCACTGGGGATGTTCATTGTTTGAACTGCAACATCCAAGTGCATGTTTTCTTCAACTTGCTCGTCTTCTTCCCGAGTTGTGACATTCACTAAATCGATATTTGTTGTTTTGTCATCAACTTGAATTCCTACATTTGATGCTTCCTTCTTGATAAGTTGTTGGACTTGGCCTTCTAATGACTTCTTATCCTTCTTAAGTTTCTTAATTTGTGTCAACAATTTTTCGCTATGGTTTTTAAGTCGAGAAACTTCTTCATTTTTGTCAACATTGATTTTGTCAATTTCTTTTTGCATATTTTGTAATACCTTTTTACCTTCTTGAGACATTACTTTTGAAATATCTGAGATATCTTCTAGTGTTACTGAATTTGGTTTTAGTGCAAAATCTTGGAGCATTACTTTCTTCTTCTTGTAAGAAAATGTTAAAAACTTCTTCTTTGTATTTAGAATAAAGGAACCTAGAGTTTCCATCCAAGGTAAACCCAAAATAATGTCCCCTTGATTGTTCCATAGGGTCTAAACTGAGAATTGTGATACAAATGTATAATCTTCAATGTTCAACTGTAAATTAGCTATGTCATATATTTTATTGCGAAAAAGGTCTAATTCTAATTTTTCAGTTATATTTGACTCTGGAATCACTAGTTGGTTTGCGATTTTAGGTGTTATATAATTTTCATCTTCTGCCGGAGAAATAGAAATAATAACATCTTTTCCTGCTAGAGTTTCTTTAATGTTAAATAACGCTTTACCGTATCTGGGTGCAGTTTCTGGGAATCTTATGGCCTTCATTTTTGTATTAGACTCTGTTGTATAGGTAAATACCCTCTACGGATAGAGGCGATCCCTACTAGCCCAACAGGGGTCTAGCAACAATCGAACAATGCTACACTGCAGGTTCC
>APFE030020388.1:0-15200 GCA_000404065.3 Pinus taeda | reverse complement strand
GAACTCACTCCTTACTTTCCTATAAATATGTACTTCACTATTTTACATGTTCTAAATATTTTCATTCGAAGATCTTTCGACTTATTTCTGGTAAATGTGTAGCTTTACCTTTCTTAAACCGTTTGATCTTAAAAAAATCTTAATTAACCTATAAAAAAAGTTTTATTTATCTTAAAGATGGATTACGTATTTCAAAGATTTATGTTATCTAATGATAAAGAGAGCAAATTTTACAAATAATTATACTTTTATCTAATTTTATGGCCATTACTAATTTTTTTATAAAATAGTATATTAATAAATATTACTAATTAATTTTTTATCAAATAGTATATTAATAAATATTATGAGATATTCTTTAGTTTTATAGAGAGGTTATTTTAGAATATAATTTTTAGAATTTTAAATGAGTTATTAATAAATGGTAGGGATTTAACTTTTATGAAATATTTTCCAAAATTTTTACTCGTAACATATTAAACATTGAGATTTATCTCAAAAATAATTATAATATTGAAATTTAAATGTTGAGATTTATTTTGACATAAGATTTTATTCGAAAACATGAAACAATTATCATGCACAATTAGAATTAGGAATCTAAATGAGATTTTTGAAGTTTATATATACTAGTTTTTTTTAATGGTGTGTATCACTGAGGTTATATCATACTCATGTCCAAGAATAACACTTGAATAGGGCCAGGAATTGAACACATGACTTAATATCTAGGAGTGTCTTAACAAGGCAATCCATCATTGTCGATGCAATACCATGGATGATATAAGAGTTTAAACTAGCAATTGCACCAAATGTTGCAAAGGAAATGCCCTAAGGCATAAATTAGAAAAGAATCATTGTACATTACCATGATATTAATAGCCTAGTGTCTACTATCTATATATATCTTCCACTCAAAATTTCGACCACTGTGAAATCCATATTCTAATTTTTGATTGCATGTATGAAATGAAAAACAAATTAGTCTAAAAAAAAAAATTTCGATTAAAATATGATAAATGTTCTAGAGAGGAAACTGTGAATTCACTTATGAGTTATCAAGGAGAGGATGTTCTTGGTAGAATCCAACACCGTCAATGGATTTGTTATTTAATATTTTGATTTTATCATTAATTTAATATATTTATAGTATAATTCAATATAAAAAATATTCTAAAATAAAAGACTTGTGAAGAAAAAATAAATTTCATCCATTTTTATTTTTTTAAATTGGAAATGATTAAATGTGGGAGAAGATGAAGAACATCAAAAGTTGAATTCCATCATTTGAGTTGGTGGACCATCTATGGTTCTTGAATTGTGTTGTTTCGAGTTCTATCGAGATCTTTGTTCCTTTTATTTTTTGTTTATAGCAGATGTGTTACTTCCATTTTAAACAAATCATGCTCTACATCTCCACATGTTAGATTGCACTCATGCAGTAAAATATGAAGTTGTTGCAAAAGCTTGTTGTGTGCCTCTCTCTTTTCTTCATCTCATGTTTCTACACCCATCATATGCTCTCTGCAATTCATCAATCCATGAAGATGCCAATGCATTGATTTCAATAAATGAAGCCGTAGTTGATCCTAACCATCTGTTACATACCTCAGCTCTCTGATAACACCACCCATTACTCATGGGTTGACGTCCATTGTGACCTCATGGGTCGAGTACTGGCTCTACATCTCTCTTCAATGAGTATTTTAGGCACATTCCCCACTCCATTTACAAATATGCTAGCACTTCATTTAATCAATGTCTCCAATAACTCCCTCAATGGAAGCCTCCCCTCTAATATATCAAACATGAAGAATCTAAACGTGCATGATGCCTCCTTTAACCTCCTCAATGATTCCATCTTCCATTGGAGACTTGTCAAAATTTGAGTTTTTGTGACTGCCAAGGAACAATTTTATGTGTCTTGTGCCTTGGTAATTCGGCATAAGTGGAAATATAGTGGAACATTTCCTTGATTCCAACGGAATCATGAGTTCCATTCCTCTGAATATCTACAAGGGAGAAATGCTACAAAAATTAGTTGTAACAAATAATTTACTTCTTGGCTCCATTCCTTAGTCACTAGGCATATGCAACTCTCTGGTTCAAGTCCACATGGGGAAAAATATTTAAGTGTCTTGATTCATATAAGCTTTCTATTCTTAACCATGCTGACTTAGATCAGATTGGACAACAATAATCTTAGTGGGAGAATGCCTCACGTAATTATTAATGTATCCTTGACACTGCTGAGAATGATCATTTCCAATAATCATTTGAGTGGCTTTATTCCTTAGTCCATGTGGAAATTATCTACTTTATGCAACTTGTGATTGATGGAAATCAACTAACAAGTAATGTCCCACGAAAGGTTATCCAAATGGGTTAAAATTGAACATATTGATTTCAACAAAAACATGTTTTATGGTATGATTCCTAAGGAGGTCAAGAACTATAGTGCTCTGGTATACATTAATCTCGGTGCAATAAAGTTGTATGGTAGCGTTCTCTCAAATATAGTCTTTCTGGGTAAAATTGAGCATATAAATTTTAGTAAGAAAAACATTTATGTTATGATTCCTAGGCATATAAGCAACTGCAATGTTGTGACATACATTGATTTCAATGCAATCAAGTTGTCTAGTAATGTTCCCTTAGATATTGGCCATCTCGGTAAGTGTGAATATATCAATTTCAACAAGAACATGTTTTTTGGTAAGATTCTTTGGGAGATAAGCAACTTGAGTTCTCTAACACATCAATTTTAGCAAGAATAGGCTTTATGGTAAGATTCCTAGGGAAATAAGAAATTTCAATGCCCTGACATATATCAATATTAGAACAAATAGCTTGTCTGGTATGATTCCAAGGAAATTGGTAACAATATTTATGTTATAAAATTTGATTTATCCAAAATGAACTCAACAATCCCATCCCAATGGAAATCATCGTGATAAGCAATATTTGCTCTCTAAAACTATTAAGAAATCACTTCAATGAGAGCATTTCCACTAAATTTATGAAAATGACAAACTTGATCACCATGAATTTCTCTTAAAATAAATTTTCTAGTCTTGTCCCATAGAGCCTATTTTCAAATTTAAATGCAAGTTCTTTCATAGGGAACCCCTACTTATGCGAAAAATAATTAATGTTCCAGACAACTAACTTTGAATTCACATATCGATTACCAAGAATAATCCTCCTCTCCCAAACTTGTTAATCTGTTTAAAACTCTCCTTAAAACAATAAATATTTTCCATAAATCATTATCGGAAACCGTTACAATTCCAAACAAACTAGTTTGAAACAATTTCATCGAGACTAGCCCTCCAAATTAGTTTTGGACCAGTTCAATTACAAACCAATACACGATACGACAACAACCACACAGGTCCATGACCCCTAAAAAAACACCAGAAAAGAAGGACCTAGACCCCTTTTCAATAATAACATAGCTCTATTTAGATCCCTACATAACCCCCCATTTTCCCCACACTCTTTAGATTATTTTCTTTAAGTATTTGTGAGTGCTATTGGGTGTGAGCACATTTACAGTGTTTAGAAACATATAAATGAGAAAAAAAGGTAGTTGGAAAAACAACAATTGAATGTTTTAGACTTTATCCAATATAACCCTTGATTGAGGTGCAATAGATTGTTGGACACCACAACAGAGTCAAATCCCATAATCTTAGAGGATATTGATCCCTCCTCGGAGCAGATCAGGGAAATTCAACCATGCAACATTGGTATTGAATGACTTTAGCTCGATAGATTTGCAGTCACTTTTACCACCACAGGTTCCAAACCATCAAGTCAGAGGTTGATGATACCCATTCAAAGGGAGCATCTTGATCTAGGGGATGATCATGAGAACATGGAGTGAATTGTTTGAAATAAAATTATTTTTTAACTCTAAATGAGGACAGGCACTGACTTATTAGTAGTACAATTATTTTTGAATTCTAAACACCATTTGTAGTCTTGATGTTTTGTGTATTTTCAAAACTTTGTGTGTATCCGAACTTATAGTCTTGATGTTTGTGTATTTTCAAAGCTATCTATATCTGAACTTACATATCAATGCCATTAGCTATTTTCACCCTTACATGATACATACATTGATGTACATGAATACTTAAATTTTTATTTAAAATTAAACATTGTGTTTTTTATTCAGCTGGTTTTTCAACACGTTTTGGTCTGGTATGTAATTTTGGATACTGCAAAAAAAGTCCGATTATAGTTCTTATAGCTCAGTACAATGATGCATAGAACTCATTTAAAATAGAGTACACAATTTTTGATAGACAAAAACCTATAAGAGCCTCTAGTCCCATGTGCTGTGTTTATGATGGATCAAAATCAACTTATCTTCCTTTCCCAACTCTACATTGAAAATGATTTTACTTATCCAAATTTCAAAGAAGGATCTTTATCTTTCATATATAAATGAAACCTTGAGACATTTGTTTTCAACCCAAAAAAAAGAAGTTTACTGTCACTTTTAATCCAATTTCTCATCTTCTCAACACCTTGGATAATAGATATACAATGAAGAAGCCTAACAAACCAGAGATAATTACATGCATTACATGATTAGAACCCTTCTGTATTATATTTCTGTTTAATCTTTGCATGTTTTTCTTAACCCCGACTTGAGCTTTAATCATTTTCATTTCCCATGACAACCATGTCATCACATAATCAGATCATGAAGGAAACTTACAAAAATAATCTACAGAAATTAGAGATGAAAATTAATAACAAATACCTGAAAAAAACAAGAAGCAACCATTCAATAGAATATAACTGTGCAATGTTGTAAATGGCCTAGAACTTTTCCTGTATTTTGATTATATTTGAAAATGTTGTAAATGACCTAGCATTTTCCTATATTTTGGTTATAGGAGAGAGCAAAGAATCCTTTCGATCTAATTTAAACTAATAGCTCGCTAAAGCTATCGAGAATAAAAAATCACAAAGTTATATCAATTACATCATCAACATGTCAGTGAGTTAATTTTGATTGCAATTGTCTCATGGATTAAGAATTCATCAATGAGATAAAATTGATTTACTTCTACAATTTAAAATAGATTTCATTGTTTCTAATTTCTAAACCCAAATGTTGTAAGAATTATTAATTTCAACAATAAACATCATCGAAAATGGGCATTCAATGCAGCGAAGAAAATGTTGAAAAATATTTAGAATACAATGCTGAAACCTAATCCTCGATTTAAATGGACCATGAAAAAATAACTAGCAAGTATGATTATGAAAATTTTTAGCTTCTACATAATTCAGGTTGAACTCATAGCTCCAACAGTATTTAAGACCTAAACCAAGAATTAATACCTTGCAAGCTTCTCACATCATATTGATCAACAGTTTCAAATGAAAATTCTTAAGATACACCCTTGTTGTGGTTTTTTCCTATTTCCAGGTTTCCTTCAATTTTTCTTTATAATGAAAGACATAACAATTGCCTAAACAATAAAAATGGAATCATTACATAAATAATCCCAAAAAAGGTTCTCACATCAATCCTTCATGGTAAAAAATATATGCTCAAAGTATACTCAATTTTGTACTTAATTGACTCTAAAAAAAAATTGATAATATATCTCTTTTTTGTTCTCATTTTTTTTAGAGACTTTTATTCCCTACAAAAATAAGTTAGTGAATGCAAAATTCCAACCTAGAATATGCATTACACACAAATTCAATTGAAAAGCCTCAAATGGTATGCTTTTGGTCAACGTAGTAATCCAGCACCGAGGTTTTCCTTCACATTTCTATCATAATTAAAAACCGGTTGTTGAGACCATGAATATAGTCATACATTATTTTCTTAATGTATTAAAACATGCTTGCAATTTTCTATTACTGAAATAATAATCTACACCACATTCCATCTTACATTCAATTTAACCAAAAAATAGGTAACCCAAAAGTAAAAATTAAGCCATCCATTGGGGTTTTATTTCTTGCTCTCGTCTATCCTGCCCAAATGGAATTTAAAAAAGGGGTAAGGGACAATGTAAGCCCTGTGCAGCTTTGGCAAAATAGAAACCCATCAGGCCTAGCACCTGAGTAGAAGAAGGTCTGTGTTATGTGGTGAAACCTCAACCCTAAGGCGTGTTTATCAAAATAACTTCTAAAAGGGAAGAAAATAATTATTGCATCAAACTATGGTCACGTAAGTTTTGTTCTGATATGTTAATTTTCATACATATGGATTAAGATTTTGAGCATGAGGTTTTCCTCTCTCTTTATTCTTTTTCTTGCATAGTTTTCCCTAAATTCCTTAGAGGGTGATCATATATATGTGGCATGATTACATTTTTGATAAGTTTGAGCATAATTTTCAAGATAGGGAAATATTGTGAGAATTCATCCTTATGAGCTCGCTGAGAAACCCATTATAGAACCTAGCCTCTGACTCTATCTCCTTAGTTGCAATTGTTTACTTTGGGGATTCGATCTACTGATCAACCCCTCTCTACAAAAAACAATCATTAATACTGCAGGCATATCTCCATGAAATTGATAAAATACCAATGGGTGTGCTCAACTAAAGAAATTGAAATGAAAATGATGAAATGGTACCTTGATCGGAAAGGCCCTTAAGCGTAAGCAAAATTGCCTTTCGGCATGGATGCCATCAACAAAAAGCTACTTTAGTCCTTTGAAAAGAAAAATTGTATGGGTTTCCATAACGAGTCTATGGGAGGAATTCCACCATTGGAATCAAACTCCTAATAATTTTAAAGGGCATGTTTCAAAATATGGCATCACGTAAGAATAAGATTCTATTATTGCTTGTATTCCTAAGTAGGTAAAGAAGGCAACCACCATAGTGTTGTGCCCATTCAGGTAGTAATGGCATCTCTTCTCCACATTTTTGTCATGTGGCTAGCTTTACGCAAGAAAAAGGGGAAGCATTGAGAAAATGGGCTGGGTCTATGGCATTTTAGGCTCATTGTTCAGGTGGCTAGGGTTCATGCACCTGATAGTTGAAGAAGTTGTGGTGGTGAGGTTAGGGTTCATGCGTTTGAAAATTGAAGAAGTTGTGGTTGTGATGAGATCTAATGGCTAATTTTTTTTGAATCATCTAACAATTGATCAAAGGGTGCTAAAGGTGATAGAGTGGCATTTCAAGGGAGTGCTTTTCAAAGTGAAACACCTTATGGCGTAATTATAAGAGATATTTCCGTAGACTTAATTATATCATTAGATAATAAATATTATAGTTTTATTTATTTATTTTATCATTTCATGGTTATAATTATAGAAATTTACAAAAACATAATTTTATTTATTTATTTATTTATTTCGGGTTAAACACCTAATGGGGATTTGAATCGGTGAGATTGTCACATGGAGTGCCTTAAAAAAACAACAAAGTTCCTTAATAGAACACTCATTCATGCTCAATCCAATGCTCCATCGAACTCGATTTGTTGGATTATTTTTATAAATAGATTTTGATACAAAAAAATATATTAGTTACATAAGTGATTGTTTGTCATAGGTAAATGTTGTCCTTTTCAAGATTCACTTTCACGTCTTTAGTTTTTAAAGAAAAAAAAGGTAAACATTTTTTTCCCCGTCTATATGGGTTCAAGTCTCCAAATATATGTTGTAACAATATTGTAATAATGTTGTATGAGTTCAAGTCTCCATACATATAGTAACAATGTTATAATAATTTTATATGAGTTCAAGTGTCCAACTACATATTGTAATAATGTTGTAAAAATATTGTAACTCATTAACAAAACAATAATAATTTACTTAAGAAAAATATATTAATTAATTTATCAATTAAATGGATGAATACTTTAATAAACTCTATTATACTAATTACAATATTTTTATATTTATTATTGCTTTCAATTTAATTCATCTAATAAAATATCAATAAGATTTAATATAATATATTTAGAAATTGTTTTGTGAAAATAATCATTCATATTTTATACTAATTATTTTAATTAAAACATCAAATATTTTATAATTCTAGTAAATAATTAAAATGTTATATTGATTTAAATGAGTTAAAATAATTATTAAAAACGTAAGTTAAAAACTCCAGAATTTCATTGAATAGAAGATGAAGGATTACGTGGTTAAGATTACAAATAAGAAGATAAAATGAGTAATATTAAAAGATATTAAAGACATGCTCAATGACCCTAGTGAATGTGTGCCTAGTTTTCTTGATCCTTAATTAGCCACACTATTATAAATAGGTATCCTAACATCTTAGTAATGTTATTTGACAACATCCGCTTAAGCTTTTAGAAGGTCTCGATAATTTTGGAGTGAGATTGGAGCATCATTTGTTGTAGAATTTTTTCTTCCCTGCTGAAAGAGACCCGTAATTTTTTATATATCGACACACAAACAAACTTCCATTATATGGGAAACGCTTTCAGAAAACAAGGCCGAAAGGCCAAGCAAATTAGCCGGGAACACGTGCCCCAAGAACCCCAAAAGGTCAACGAAATCCTTTGTTGTAGAATTGCATGAAATTTTGTATCATTAAGTATTATTGAAAGATTAGGTTCTCTTCCACTTTAAAAATTCGAACATATAAAGTTTACTTACCAGTCATGCTTATTTTATTTTATTTTGTACTTTTATTTAATCGGTTTTCACCGATAGCATTAGTTTGGCACAGAAATCCACAGAAATCCATAAACATATTTCACGTTAAACCAAAGTTTGCGGATATATTTTATTAAATTTTATGTTTGCCGATACACGCAGCCAATGGATGGAAAGATCGTCTTATTTGGCCTCAGTACGAGGCATAACTTAGGAAAATTTTACAAAATCATTTCGCTAATTGGTACAGGTTTGAAGTAATGCTATCTTCGAGATAGCATTAGTTCGTTAACATTAAATGTTAACTGGGTTACATTAAGGATATCGCCGCTTAGCCTAGGTTACGTTATGTCCCTCCACACCTCCACCTCCACACGTCCACGCCTGCCATCTGCCATACATGCACGCCTACGCCTGCCACCAACTTTCCTCTTATACTCCCCAAGGTGTGGGGTGCTTGTTCAACCTGGTCGCCTGAAGATGGGAATCGGCTCTGCGGCATCTACAAACGGAGCAGCTATCACCACGCCTGCGTTTGCCAGACTGGTAATCTTCGTTTCATTGATGTTGCTGTTGCTGTGTTTGTGCCTTCTGCAGTTTCATTGATGTTGCTGTTGCTGTGTTTTCAGGTCCAGGTAGTCAGACGGCGTTCGACAGCGTTCGACAGAGTCAAGATCTGCTCAACTCCTGCACAAATGCAACGTAAGGTATTATCTTGTTCTGCCTTTCCTCAGACAAATTGTATGGGCTACAGAAAATTTGTGAGCAAGCTTACAATAGGCAGATCACAATAAGTGATGAGAACAAACCTCTGTAAAAATATGTAAATATTGATTAGCATCATTTTCTTAATAATGTCGGTGACAGCTTCAGAGAAACGCATCGGATGCTATCGGATTGCCGGAGAAGGAGACCGAGCAAAACTCAGCTTCGAGTTATACAATTAACTTTTCATTGCAGCTTTGCGGCATTGTGCACGGCCGAGTGAATAAACAATAAAGCCTGCAACTGGCAGTCAAAACCCATGGCGATATGGAGAAACTAGTAAAATTAAAAAATATTTTCTACTCCAGCCAGTTCATGTGTGTTTTGGCTCTCGGATTAAGTCTGTACTAAATTTTTTAATTTCAAATGCAGTCAACTTACCATTCCTTTTTCTTTAATGGCTCATCGAATATGCAACTCGATATATTTATAATTTATGAATTCATTTTCTTTTGCGACCGACGAGACTCTAGTGTTCATGTACCCACATATGATTGTACTAATAGTGAAATAGATTTCTAACAGTCCAAAGAAATATTTGCATCTACGTGCTGAATGAAAGGGCCGAGCCCTACTATGGATGGGCAGACGCTGTTGGAAACTCGGCAGGTGACTAAAAGACTGTCTCTGCTACTCCACAAGTTACAATAAGATTTGTTCAAGGAATTTTTTAACATGACTATCTATATAAATTATTAAAATGTTTGTTATATAAAACTTTTACATTTTCTGAGTTGTTATACATATATACATACCTGTAAACTCCTTCGTTGATTTCTGAGGACGCTGGACCGCCCAGGTTTTGGTATGGCCGCGCGTCTGGAGACACCTTGACTTCAAACTGCAACAGGGGGCATTTTCTTTTGTTATTAGGGATCAGGAGTGCCTATCATGCACCCATCGGCCTTCATTTCTTCAATCAGATTTCTATTCTCTGTAGAGAATACAAGTTTTCATTTCTATTCTAAATTGGCAGAATTGTTATCGCAGACCTGATTTTCCTTTTTTATTCCTTAACCTAAAGCAACAAGCATTTCCAAACCCAAGACTTATTTTTTTAATGAAAATCGAGGATCTGTTACCTAATGCCCATCCATATGCTTTAGTGTCCCTCTGGAATCCTGCGTGAGATTCCTGGATGAAATATTTTGAAGCACAAAGAGCCTTGTCAATCCGAGTTTTGGGAGCCTCCGTAAGACAGAAAGCAGTCTCGCTAATTCTATAACTCGTTCTCTCATTAAATCCAGAAATCTATGCCATGAATGATGAGCAAGAACGCCATGAATTTAACGGGCAAGATCCGCAGGTGCCTCGGCTAACTCTCTCTGCAACTGTTTCACTTCACGTCGCAGAACTGAGATCGCTCCCACGCAACCATAAACGGGATCTTTCAACAGCCAACAGCCATCAGAGGGAGGCGGGCATGCAAGATATATTACTACCATCTGAAGGATTTCTGGATGCTGGGTAATGAAGGCAGCTGGTCGATGAGATACGTGGCGTGGCAAGCGGGCGCCAAAAGGATCATGCATAGACGGAGCCCGGGTCTATCTATGTATTTGCTTATTATTTACACGATTAATACTTTGCTTTATTTTAGATGACGTGAACCAAATAATAATATAATATTAAAACCCTAGCCATGCGTCAGCGTTTAACCTTAGTTCCTCGCATGTTTGACTTAGCGCACGCACTCAAACTTGGGACCAAGTTAAGTCGGCTCAGCAGAAGGGCTGATCAAGTTTGACTCAGAGTATTGGGTAACACAGAGGAGTTTTCCAACTATGACTTGTATATTAGAACAACTAACACAACATTTCATACACAGAATATGGTTAGAGGTTGCAATCTAATAAAAAAATACTCAACTCATTTTAACAGTAAGATCCTAATATTTAAAAACAGCTAAAACTAAGAATGTTTCGCGATGTGATGAAATGGGATATCCTAAATCATTTTCCCTTTAACAAGAATAATAAATTTCCAATCTTTTCCACAGCTCCCATAAACATTGGAAAGAAGGCCATAACTCTTCTTATTATTTGAATAACATGCTAAAAAAACAAACATTTCTCAATACGTCCTGATTACAACGTAATAATGACAAAAATAACAATTGATCCATACCGAAAATAAATCAGAGCCTTGAAGAGCTACCACTAGTGAATCAATTAATATAGAAGCACGAAATTTAACAGTTATTACACCGATGGAAAGAACACTACCTGCAACAGATCTCAACGCGTCTTTGTTGTTCTTCTACATACAGTTACATGCGCCTCGTAAAGTTGTTGCTTCTTTGCCACTTGGGGTCTGCCACCGATGATTGCTGCTCTTGCTCTCGTTGATCAGCGTCTTAAAACGAGCTACTTCGCAGATTCGTGAGCGCAGTTGGAAGAAGACGACAGATTCGTGTGCGCAGTTGGGTAAAAGACAATTCAGGAATCACGGATGTCCAGTAACCTGTTGTCCAGGACAGTTGTGACCAACACACATGTCTACGGTCCCTGGGTACAAGACAATTCAGGAATCACCAGGACTGTTGTGACAAACACACTTGTCTATGGTAACATGCCGACTGTTGAGTGCTGCAGGGCTACTTGCATCTTACAGCTACTTGCCAAATCAATCAGGGAACTTTCTTCCTCTGCAGCCCTCGGTTAATCAGCCAGCCCGTTCATTTGTTTCTTGGGTCAGGCGGGGTTCTTCAATCAGTGGCAGG
Source organism: Pinus taeda (assembly GCA_000404065.3). Lineage (NCBI taxonomy): Eukaryota > Viridiplantae > Streptophyta > Pinopsida > Pinales > Pinaceae > Pinus > Pinus taeda. The sequence continues at coordinate 3,091 of APFE030020388.1, read as the reverse complement.
GACTTGCTGCTTCGCAGCCTCCCTTGTTTATATATGGTTCATCTCTATAATTTTAAGATAATGATGTTTCATGATTTTGATTTTTAAATGGAATGAGATATTATGTTTATAATTTTGAGTATGGGTTTCTTAGTGTGTTATGTTATAAATTTATTCTCAAAATAAAAATTATGATTTTTATTTACAAGTTTAGTTGATGCAAAATCTCATATGATTGTTTCTTTATTTTTTTGTTGATGATGAAATTTGTGATGTTTATATGTGGAAATATGTTATGGATTCTTAGTTTTGTTGAAATTTTTTTAGTCGAATTTTAATAATAATTAGAAGATAAAAATATATGTTGTGGCTTATGACTTGATAAAAGGTCTATGATGTTTTTAGGGAACACTGAAACTTATAATGAATAATTTTACATGTGAAAATAATTTTATAATAATTTTAACTATGTAATGAAAATTATACTTGAGTAAGGTCGCACTTGTTTAATGAGATGGTGTAACAACCCCATAAAATTATGCGGAATTTAATCATAACTATCAATGAACTTATATAGAGAGACAGATAACATATGCATACATTTCTCTCAACAATTTTTTCTTATAAAAGTAAACATGGGGCCTTTCGAGTTTCTCTTTACCTCTTCAATGAATCCAAGTTATTATGTAATCTCTATCTAGATTTCGATAAATGTGAAATGAGACTTTCCTATATATTTACTTTATAGCTTAATATTTTATCCTTAGTCTCTCACTATGATAAATTAGGGCATTGGTCTAGCGGAACCTTCCCAATAGTTTAAGCCTATATATATATATATATAATTTTTACCATACAATATTGTGTTGCATTTAAACATATTTATAACCACCCCTCCCATATCTAATGAGTTTCACTGGCCTGTTGGGGTAAAACATGAGAGGAGAAGCTACTATCACATAATCCAACCTCCTAGGTTCCTTTAAGGAAGTGGGGCCAACCATAGAAGACAAACTGACAACTTTTCACATTCCACAGGGACTACAGGTCACTCAGAGGCTGAGTAAGCATCCTAGGTGGCCAAATCCCAAGCTAGACCACCTTTTCCTTGACCTAGGCCTCAATCACTCATAAGAAAAGGAATCCATGTAGTTGGGAGCCTCTAACCGCATGCATAATCCCACATCCCAGTGGTTGTAGCAAAAATATTCAGTTCAGAGCATGTGATATTAGATTTTGAGCCTAATTTCAAGGTCAATCTCCTGAACAATTCCCAAAACTTAGTGAGACTTTCCAGAATCAATAATGACATCTAGACAAAGCTATTCATGCAAACTTTTATCAAGGAGTTGACATAAACATTCCTTAGCATGAAATTCATTTCATCAAACTTATGGCAAACATGTAATCTACATGTCATGAATGCCTTTCTAGACATAGGGGTTTGATACTTATCTCAGAATCATCAAGATAGTCTAATTCCCTCTCATAACAGTTGCAATAAAATATATTAGCTCTTAACAATTAACCATTAACCATTCATGAACAAATCAAAAAACAAAAAAAAAACATAGCCAATATACATCTTATAACCAACATATAACTAGTAAATGAAAGACATATACACTATGATCGAAGAACTGTCAAAGTTGCATAATAACAAGTACAATCACTCATAAAAACACAAGAGGAAAATAGTGCTTATTAATATGTGCAAAATCTAACCAAGTTGGGGACTTCCACGTACCACTTGAACATAGATTGGGTTGAACCAAATCTCTCTTTCATCCAATAACCCTCTTACCATATTCCAAGCATGAATGTGGGATCTCATGGACTAATCTAAACAAAACCAAACCAGGGTTTCCAGAGGCCAAACCACCACAACCCTAAATGACTTATTCTACCTCAGAAGTAGACATCAATAACACCAACCAAATCAGTCTCTGCCCAAGTTGTCCAAGGCTCCAGAAGGTTTTCCAAACCGTGGCTCCACGAACTAATAACTCAACTCACAGCCTTCCAGGGCTCTAGGACATTTGTCCAACCAAGGCTCCAAGACTAGTAACACTATTGGACATTGGATAAACCAACACTCTCCATGTGTTTTGTGACATGGACCAATCACCTCTTGTGGATCCTTACCTCTAACGATGTGATTGTTGACTAACACCTACGATTTTTGGTTTCACGACAATCATGATTCCCAACAAGTGGTATTAGAGCATATGTCACAAGTTCAATACACACCTAACTCAAGTTGTTCGGAGATTGTTGGAAATTGGATAAACGAACATTCCCTGTGTGTTTTGCGACATGGACTAAATGCCTCTTGTGGATCCTTATCTATGACAATGTGATCGTTGACTAACACCTGCGAGTTTTTGTTTAACAAAAATTTTGATTCCCAACAAATGCAACCCACCAAGGGCTCCAAAATATTTTTCCAACCAAGGCTCCAGAACTAGTAACTCAACCCGAGTTGTTCCATGGCTCTAGAGTGCTTTTTCCATCCAATGAATCCAGAAACTAGTAACTCAACCCACAACCATAAGGGACCTAAGAATGGATTAGAAACAACCAGTGGAAAAACCCAAAACACCATGGCTATCCAGGAAAAGGATAGGAAGAACCATTGTCAATCTAGGCAATCCTCCATGACAATGAAAAATCATAACAAAATAACCACATGCATATAACATGCATTTTGAAACTCAAAATTAAATCATACATTCAACTTGATACTTGCAAGAAAATCACCTTTTATTTGTTGATACCATTTTCCTCTTCCACTTTATTTATTTTCCTTTTCCTTATTTATCAAAATCCAATTAAAACTAGAGTGCTCCAAGCATGCTCCACGATTTCTCTAAGTATGTAGGAGTATGAAAGACAGGGAGAGAGAATATAAGAGAAATATACACTAAAACTGATAAAAGGTTGTGAATTTATCCCCATAACCCTTTTTATCACTGAGTCCTCTATTTTTCCTTCAATTTTCCTCTCATGCAATTTTGTGACCTTTCACTTTCCTATTCTCCTATTTTCCATTACTTTCATGAATAAATCCTAATAAATTCCACTTTTGCTTTGCCAATTTCCATAGTCATTT
>APFE030020384.1:9039-42961 GCA_000404065.3 Pinus taeda | reverse complement strand
AATCTTCAACTTTCAACCTCCCCTACAACTAGCCCAATGCCTGAATTTATAGTGCAAATGGAGGAAGTTGCAAGTCCACCATTGAAGGGATAAGTTCCTCCTTCAATGGGATAAGCACCTCATATCATGGGGTTAGCTCCCTTAGTTATGGAATGGATGAACCAAGGTGGAGCGGACTTGCCAGTGTAATATTCCTTCTAGAAGCGTCCAGAAGTGACCCAAGGTGAGTTTTTAAGAGTGAACTCACACCTTTTTAACTTTTATAGGGGTTCGCACCCATCACCTAACAGAAAAAGTGGTCAGGTTCGCAGCGGACATGACCATTAGGTGCAGTACCGCAGGCAATGCTAGGAGAAAGTGCGAAACCAGGATTTGAGATATTTTTAAGTTCTTTCTCTATTTTCAAGTCTTGACATGAAGAGCTGAGGCTTAAGAATTGCAAAGGAGGTATGTATGAGTGGTGATAGACTCATATTGATTACAAAAAGTCACGGTGACAATTTTTCGTGTAACGAATTATTTAAGAGTCCCTTTTGGTTTGTTAGTAGAATTGGCTGTGGCTTCCTCTGATAATTCCTTAGGGTCCTCGGCTTCTATCAGATTGTAAATTCTCTCCCAGCTCGTGTTTCCTAGACCAAGACACTTCGTATCTGAGATTAATCATTTCTTGCTTGGTCCGGGATCTTTGATTGGATGAGTTGTTGCTATAGGGGCTGTTGCTGTAGACTTCTTTGATTTCTTACCCATTTTCTCTGGTTTTCTCGTTTCAGAAGAATTCTACACAAATAGTTGCAAATAGTGATACAGAGAAAATGCGGCTGCAAGGCAATATGATAATGCATAGGATTACGTTGATTGGCATAAAATACAATATAGTTAAGGATTACCACGGATGAAATCCTTTCAAATATCAATCCTTAACTGCAATATTGAATAGTCGTTTAAACTGTCAATCATGGTAAATATCATCATAAATGTCCATCACGTCGCTCATATGCCAAATGATTGTTTCAAGCATGCCTTAGATTTTAATGATCGATGATCATAAATCAATCGTTGATCGATGATCAAGAGTGTCAAATGGAAGGTGTTTAAGACTTGCTTTAAATATTTCCAATCACCGAAAGGTGATACAATATAATGCATGCAAACTTCCTTTAATATATTTTATTTTCGAGGTGTGCACCTAATTAATAGATCGCAGTCAGGAGTTGGCATGGGCTTTATCCCGTTATCATGTGACTCCTGCCGGGTGCTGATCGCCGATTTCCGATTAGCTTTATCGCATCAGAGGAATTGATTAGGCCTCTTCAAATGTTCCTTTATTATTGATATGGCTGAGTTGCCGAGTGCGGATTGCGATTAGCGTTATCGCATAAGAGGAATTGAGGGGCTTTGCTCTATTGTGCGTCGGCATTTGTTTTCCCCAATTCACTAATTGCGATTGCTTTTCGGATCAGAGCATTGGGTGAGGTTGTTGTTTGTGTGTTTCCTTTAATATTGCGACATGCAATCTCCGATCGCTTTATCACAATATTGAATAATTTTTTAATATTATAAAAGAAGCATTTTATTTTTTATTTAAAAGGTTGTATAAAATGATTTAGTTACATCGGGGGTTTTAACAAGGATTTTTCTTATGATGAAGTACATACCATTTTATTCACACATCTAACTAAGTTTATTTCTTAAAGGGACCCATTTCATATTAAAAATTTTATACAAAATCTTAATATGAAATGGGAGGTTATTGTACAGCACAAGAATTGGCGATTCACTGGGAGAAACAGTTATCTCTGAGAAAATAATATAATACCTTGACTTCTTAATCTGAAAACCTTAATAGATAGAGAAAATCTAATATAAGTAGGTAATTATAAATTCTGAATGTAGTGAAATCTATTTTTGCTATTTTCTTTCTCATCTCAAAATTAAACAAATCCCTAAGTTTTAAGTAAACCTTACTTGGTTGATAATGATAAAACAAAAGACTTCTCTCACCTTGCTTGTATAATGACTCCTTTGTCATAGGTAGAGCCACTGCTGCCAGTGAACGTCCATAGTCTCAACAAGGTTACCTTTTAACCATTTATCATTCATTGTCCCATCCATTTCAGAGTATAATTTAAAATAATGAATCAAAAATATATGTTTCCATATTTTTTGTATTTCATTTTATTTTTTCTTTATTTTGTAAGATAAAAAGCCATTGTCCTGGTTTGGTGGTCAGCTGTTGACAATGCCATTCACTAGTTATAATTTAACTGAACAAGCTAGCTCATGATGAGACCCCTTGCCTTATAATCATAAGTCATTACCCTATTTTGGTATGCAGTCTTGGTAATGTCATTTGAACTAGTCCCCTATGAACATGGTAAGCAAGCTTATAATAAGACCCCTTATCTTTTATATCAAATATATTTTAGAATTACACTTTGAAAAATCATAAACTTTGATGGATGGGGTGAATAATTTTATCCTTAAGAGAACATGGATGACAATTTTGAGAGTTGAAGATGCTAGGTTTGAATTAGTCTTTGCTTTGTACTGATAACTATTTTTAGGCTTCTAAAACATTTAGAATGATTTACAATATTTTTAAGTTTTGAGAATATTTTACAAAAATGAAAATGATTTTTAGAATTCAATCATACCTAATTCCTAGAATTTTCCTTTTCCTTTAGGGCTTTTCATCCATCAAAAGTAGATATTAAGACTATTTTCTTTTGAGTGACCTTTTCAGTATAGTAAAAACCAATAGCATGCTATGTACAAGTTTCATTTCTTATGACAAGAATAACTACAGAAATATAACTGGAAATTGAATATTTACAAAGTGAGAAGGGGTTACCTCCTCAATTGAAGAGTTTTTTCAAAATAAGGCCATTAATAGGAAGAGAATCTCTCTTTCCTGATAGATATTGTAATATGAATGTAGATTTCCCTATATTCTCACTGATTTGGAATGGTCCAAGCCACATTTTCTGAAACTTAGTGTGCTTTCATTTATCCTCATGGGTTTTGTCCCACTTCAGAATTAGATCACCAAATTGTAAATGTCTTGAGCCTATTGAAGTTGTATCAAAAGAAGATTTGAAAATTTTTTGATGCTTTGCATGTGTAATTCGGGCTTTCTCCCTTTCTTCCTCTAGTTTCAGAATCTGATCATGTCTTAATTGAATAGAAGATAAGGGATTTTCTTCAATAAACTGCACTAAAGCTATTGAAGGAAGTATTAAATTTGATGGTATGACAGCCTCTTTTCCATACACTAGATTAAATGGAGAAGTTCCTATTGAGGCCTTCTGTGTTATGCGGTCTTCCCATAATGCAAATATCAAAGACTTATGCTAGTTTTTATGATTTTGTTCAATAGTTCTCTTAATGATTTTGATAAGATTCTTATTGGTAGATTCTGCTAAACCATCACCCTGAGGGTAGTAGTTTGCAGAATATTTCAATTTGAATCCTCTCTTGATAGCAAATTCAAGTATAGAATTACTAGAGAAATAAGATGCATTATAAAAAATAAGAGCATTTGAGACACCAAACCTGGTAATGATGAACTGATCTATGAATTCAATGATTGCCTCAAAGTTTGATGTCTTCAAAGGGATTGATTCCACCCACTTAGTAAAGTAATCGGTGGCTGTAAGGATATACCTATGTTGCTTGGATGAATGTGGAGTAATTTCTCCAATGATATCCAATCCCCATTGTTCAAAAGGTTGTTCAATGTTGACTAGTTGCAAGGGAAAAGCTGACTTCTTTTGTCTTCCACTAGTAGTTTGACATGTCTGACATCTCCTTACATATTCATGAGTATCTTTGAATAAAGTGGGCCAATAATACCCAACATGAATGATTTTGTGGGCTGTTGTATCAGCTCCAAAATGTCCTCCTGCCGGACCATCATGTAGTTCCTGCAAGATCTTTTGTGCTTCAAGTTTTTCTAAGAATATTAACAAAATTGAATCATAATTCCATCTAAACAACACGTCATCAACAATCATGAAATTCTTTTCCTTTAGTCTTATGGAAAGCTTTTTTTTATATGAAAGATTAGAAGGAGTGTACCCATTTTTTAAGTAGAATATCAAATCTGCATACTGGGATTTAGGATTGTTTGTACTTATCTCATTGATTTCTTCAATATTGTTTGTACCTTCATGTTCTTGAATATTAGAAGCTCCTACTAACAACCTGAAAAAACCTTGGCCTTTGACAATATTTGCTGGTTTTATGTCCAAATCATATTCTTGTAATGTTGTGACCCAATTTTCCGTTTTTTCTCCCAATTCCTTTTGAATTAGTAACTGTCTTACTACTGAAAAAGGGACTATAAATTTTGTATCAGCCTTTAAGAGAAAGGGCCTGAAATGTTTAGTGTCTTTATATACAACAAAGACTTGCTTTTCAACTTCATATTAATTGAGTTCAACACCTTGAAGGTTTGAACTATAAAATGAAATTGGTGCTTCCAAGTTTTGATTATTGATTTGTGTCAGCACTGCTGCATAAGATTAATCAAATGCGAGAGTATATAGGATTAAATGATTTGAAAAAACAGGAGTGTTTAATGCAGGAGAATTTATGATTACTTGCTTGATCAAATCAAAAGCTTTTTTTTTTTCTATGTGTCCCCATTTAAACAGTGAATTCTTCTTAATCATGGTTTGTAATGGTAAAACAATTTGTGAAAATTTTGGGACAAATATTTTTACAAAATCAATCTAGCCTAAAAATGATTGCATTGTCTTGTTATTATGTGGTAATGGAATATCATAAATCTCTTTGATTCTATTTGGATCAATATAAATACCATCCTTTGAAACGATGAAACCCAAAATCTTACCTTGGTTAAGAGAAAAAAAGGGCTTCTTTGGATTGAGTGAAATGCCATACCTTTTGCAGCGCTCAAAGATTAGTTTCAAATCATGTAAGTGACTTGATCTTTTCTTAGAAAAAACAGTAATGTCATCCAAATAGACAACTACTGATTTATTAATTAGGCCTTTCAATGCAATGCCCATTTCTCTTTGAAATGTAGCTCCAGCATTCATCAATCCGAAAGGCATTTTTTAATACGTATAAGTTCCCCATTTCATTCTAAAGGTAGTCTTAAGTCTATCATCAGGGTGGACCAAAATTTGGTTATACCCTGAAAAACCATCTAGGAAAGACATTAGTTCAGAACCAGCCACCGAATGCAGAGTTTTCTCCATGGTAGGTAAAGGGAAGTTAACCTTTTGACTTTCTTTATTAAGATTTCTGAAATCAATACAAATTCTAATGTCACCATTCTTCTTCCTTACTGGCACCATGTTCGACACCCAATTTGAATGTCTAACAGGAAAAATTATCTTAACTTTCAAGAGTTTGTTTAGTTCAGTTTTTATTTGACTCTCTAAGTTAGGATGAATCTTCCTTAACTTCTGTTGTATGGGTTTTTCTTTAGATATTATCGGAATTGTATGTCGTATGATAGATGTAAATACATTTTCAAATCATCATATTTCCAAGCGAAGAGATATTTATATTTGTGCAATAATATGATAAATGCAATTCTTTCTTCTGGTGTAAGTCATAATCCCAAACTAATGTTTTGTGGATTCTCCTCAGTAACAAGGTTTATTAATTCAAATCTCAAAGTAGAACTTTGAAGCTCTAGATTAGTAACCTTTTTAAACCTATATTTAATGTCATAAAGATCCTCAAGTTTGACCACTGGTTTAGGCATTAATTTTTCTTCAAGTTTTTCCTCCATTTTAAGATCATGCTCACTTTCATTAATAATTCGATCAACATAGGACTTATCAGAAGTTAAGAAATTTAAAATGTCATCATCATGATTGAATACTCGCCAATTAGTGACATTGTCAGGAATGGATGGCCTGAAAACTAATTTTACTAAAAACCTATTGGGACTGTAATCTTCAGATGGCAGGAGCTTAGAAGCAACATTAGCTAGCAAATTTGTTGCTACATTCTGAGATCTCGAGATGGGAGAGATATTAAATGCTAGAAAATGAGACACAAGGGCTTGCACTAAGGATTGATAATGTTTAAGGTGACTAGAAAGGCAATGTATAGTATTTCTGAATTGTCTTATTACAATTTCAGAGTCATTGAACAGTTTCAAATATTGAACTTTAAGACCAATAGCTTTATAAAGTTCTTGAATCAAGGCTTCATATTTAGTAGTATTGTTTATGCACTCAAATTCTAATGTGCATGATAACATGGTATTTTCTCCCTCAGGACTAACTAAAATACATCCTACTCTTGCACCTTCATTTGATTTAGACCCATCAAAGTATAATGACCAAAACAAAGATTTATCTATAGTTTTATTAACAATTTCCTCAGCAATTTTAACACACCTTGATGTATCTGTTTGGGAAAATTTTTCAATTTGAGATGTGAAACTATTAACTGAGAAAGGTGATGATTGAGCAGTAAAATTTCCAAAGAATGATTCAGATGAATAGTTACCCAAAATGTTTTTGTTGAATTCCATTGGCTGGTTTTCTTGCTCAAACTCAGTAATAGTATGAGTCATATGTTTCTCCCGATCAATATTGATCTGATTTGGCTTTCCTTTATAGGGCAGCCACATGTGCGAACAATCGGTGGAAATGTAACCATGAAATTTCTCAGACCAGTCTCTACTAAATATCAAACCATAAAACTAGGGAAAATTAGCGATTAAGATATCAATTCTCTGAACAAATCTTGGTTCAGTTGATAACCTTATAGCAACTACATTAATTTCTCCTAATACTTGGACCTTAGTTCTATCCAACTGGGCAATATGAATTGCAGAGTTTTGGGGTTCAATATTTAGTTTAGAACAAATTGAGGGTGGCATTATATTTAAAGAAGCCCCTGAGTCTATCAAACAATTGTGCATATTTCTATTATAAATTTCGTAGGTCAAGAGAAAAGGATGAGTATGAGAATTTGATCTATCTCCGATTAAAACAACATCAGTGGCTTCTACCCCACCAGGAGGTGGTTTACCTGTTTCATTAGCAGCTTCGGATAGTACAACATTTGGAAGAGGGGAAGAAGGTACTGCATCTAACTCCTTAAGCAACAATTTTTGTTGATGTTTGTGTGTCTTCAGTAATGTTTTAATCCATAGATTCTGTAACTACTAATGTTTTAGATGTTGAAGGTGGATTTGAGGCTGATTGTTGATTTTGAGAAGGTACTACCATAGACTTCTTTGTGGAAAATTTTTCTTTAGTAGTGGTACCTACATTCCTTTTCTTCTGAGTTATTTGAACAGGTTCAGGAGTACCTTTACCCCTGGTAGTTACAAGGAAAGCTTCCTATTCATTTTCTGTATTAGAATTAGGCAAAATAAAGTCCCACATCCAATGACATTCAATAGTTCCCTCTTCTTCAGTTTCTTCAGATGATAAGACTATCTCTTCTTCTTCTTCGGGATCTGAGTCTGCATTGGATATAGCATTTGGAGGCTTTGATTCAGGTCTCTTAAAGTTTCTAAATGGCCTTTTTGTTGAAGTCTCAGCTACTTGCTTCTTGATTTTTATCATTTCATTTGACATAGTTTTGAGAACTTTTTGGAGACCTTCCATATCGTAGGGATATTTAGCCACTTTCTTTTTTAAATCATCTTTGAAGGAGACCTTTTTCGATTTTCTATCTTCAAGAGCAACTTTCTTTTGTAAGGCAATGATGCGTTTCTCTACAGCAAGTGCTTCTTTCATATTTTCTGCAAGAGTTGGTTTTGCAGCTCTATCTACAAAGATAGTTATATTTGAGGGTAGAGTTGTTATATACCATTTGCTTCTAACTTGCTCACTAGGTTTAGAGGCGGTCGAAATCTTATTCAAGAGTTTATTGAACCGTGAATTGAACTCTTTTATAGGTTCTTTAGACTCTATCCTAGTATTTGAAAGATTATTAATTAACTTTGCTAGAGATCTGTCATCACCATATTTATTCAAGAGGTATTCTTGGAAAATATTCCAACTAGTAATGGATCGTGATGGCAGGGAAAAGTACCAAGACCAAGCTGATCCTTATAAGGTATAAGGGAAAAGCCTAACAGCCACATCTTCCTCTATAATTCCTTTTAAAGAAAAGGATCAAGTGATGATCGTCGATCATTAAAATCTAAGGCTTTATCCCTTTATCATGTGACTCCTGACGAGTGCGGATCACTGATTGCCGATTAGCTTTATCACATCAGAGGAATTGATTAGGCCTCTTCAAATGTTCCTTTATTATTGATATGGCTGAGTCGTCGGTTGCCAATTGCAAATAGCGTTATCGCATCAGAGGAATTGAGGGGCTTTGCTCTATTCTGTGTCAGCATTTGTTTTCCTCGATTTACCGATTTCGATTGCCTTTTCGTATCAGAGCATTGGGTGAGGTTGTTGTTTGTGTGTTTCCTTTAATATTGCGATATGCAATCTTCGATTGATTTATCGCAATATTGAATGATTTTTTAATATTATAAAGGAAACATTTTATTTTTTATTTAAAAAGTTGTATAAAATGATTTAGTTACATCGGGGGTTTTAACAAGGATTTTTCTTATGATGAGGTACATACCATTTTATTCACACATCTAACTAAGTTTATTTTTTAAAGGGACCCATTTCATATTAAAATTTTTATACAAAATCTTAATATGAAATGGGGGGTTGTTGTACAGCACAACAAAACCTTGCATCCATTTCATGATTCCCTTAACCAAATTAATTTATCACATACTTGACATTATGATTATCACATAATATAAGAAATCAACATCATCAAACTGACACAATAATCAACCACATCGTTGAACACTGATATACCCTGGAAATCCCGTAGGGTGAAAACTAGCAAACGTTTAATTTTATTATTAAATGCTAGTGAGGTTTTTCACCCCACTCAATGGCTTATAAGGAATTCCATCCCTTATCCATTATTATAAAATATTACAATGAAATATCATTAAAATGTCACATAACTAGCTAAAAGCTTTTACATTTTTCATGAAACCCTTTACCTAATATCACCACTCTCTACATCCTTGTGGCATGATTGTTCTATCTATGTACGATCCTGCAACTTGTACTCATGAGCATCGATTGTTAGTTATTTATCTACCACAATGTTCAACATCATTTTTTCTTTGACACAAGCTATCATCGTTTCCTGTCATTGTTGTCGTCAACAAGCTTTGGCAACAAGATTAGATACAATATTAATCAATCAATAATCAGTCTCTAAATAAGATCTTTTAACATCTACTCATGTGCATGAGTTGTAAATATAATATCACAACATGCTTCTTCTAACAACGTTGTGCATGTATAAACAAATAACTATCAAGCATGTCATTATAATCAACTCGTACATTTATTCAAGTAAATATTTGTTTTACTTTCCACAATACTTATTCACACTAATGCATATTTCTCTTTAAAAGATCTAACCCAATAGTTCTACAAATCCATGTTTCTCTTTAAAATATATAACATAATAGTTATATCTTCATACATGTAATAAACTATTGTTTCTATGCTTTTGCATATGTGTTTTTTTCACATAGTTATTTTTCAAGAACCCAAGATAGTTTCTCTACCATATATGTACAAAGTTATTATGCATTTGTTTCCATGAAAGTATCACATTGACCTTTCCTTTCGACATAAGAACTAAGATAACAATAATGGTAACCCTTTATGAACTAAACCATGCAATTAAATCAAACTATCCAATATGCAACACACAAATCCTTTACCTTTTTACTCACCAAAACATGTAACTTTTGCAAACTCTTCCAAAGGAATTAACAAAATTAACTTATCTTTCATGCATAAAAAGATATATCTTTTCCAAAGACGATTCCTATGACTCTGTGCATTTTATCTATGCATAGGTTATTATATTTTCTCATAACTAAGTATTGTTTTTCAAGAGAACTCTCTTACCCATGAGAATATTTCACAAATTACCGTCTTTAATCTATATTCACTTAGAGGAAAATGACTACAAAATCCCTTTTTAAGAAAAGAGAATTCATCCTTTCTTTTCTTACATAAAAGACATATGCATGTTATATAAAGACAATAAATGTTACTTATCTTTTGATGTTGCAAATATATATAATAACCATCTTTTTCTAAATATATTAATAACAATATTTAGCTGCATGTAGTAATATATTTTCTCTACCAAGAAAAATATATAATAACAATCTTTATCTACATGCAGCAATATATTTTCCTTACGAGGAAAAATATATGGTTACAATCTTGATCTACGTAATATATTTTCTTTACCAAGAAAAAAAGATATGATCACAATATTTAATCTACATGTAGTAATATATTTTCTTAACTAAGAAAAAATTTAAAAATCAATCTTTATCTACATGCGGTAATATATTTTCTTTACCAACAGGAATATATAATCCTTATCTATATGTAGTAATATACTAGGGTTATTTAAGTAAAAACCCTCTTTAGGTTATTCAAGTAAAAACCCTATTTTCTTTACCAAGAGGAATATATAATCTTTATCTACATGTAGTAATATATTAAATTACCCACACTAAGGTTACTTAAGTAAAAACCCTCTTTAGGTTATTTAAGTAAAACTCTTCCCTTCTCTGCATTCTACTCATCGATTAGAAGAGAAAACTAGGATTGGAAAGGGTAAAATACTCATTATTTAGTTTGCAATAGTTTAAACCATTAAAAACTAAAAACATAAAAACTTACCTCCGCATCATAAATTATCATAACTCTACACCTCAAATTACAAGGCACCATTGAATCCAAGGCAAATCGCCATTGTGAACAACCATTTCTCTGTTGTGTTTGTTATCAATCCCATGGTGTTTATTTATAGTCCCTGTGATGCACGAAAGTGTTCCCTCTGGGGATAGAGGCAACCCCTCTAGCCCTAGAGTGGGTCTAGTCACAAACAAGGACAGATCAACAATAGCTTTCCTTAAACAGTTAAAGTTGGAGGCCTACCTCAACCGATGGTCGATGGAGTTCCGTTGCCCTGCTCCAGCTTTTGCTTCCTTCTCCTCAACGAGTAATCAACCTGAAACAAAGCAAAGGAAATACAACAAAGCACGCAACCGAAAACAATAATGAACTATTTAATCACAAAGTCAAGAAGTCATGAGCTATTAAATAAATTACATACAAGACATAGGAAAACATCATTGATTGCATCAATAATGAAATAAGAGTCAACTTACAATCAAAGTCTTGATGTCACAAGCCTTCTCAGAAGGGTCCACTAGCCTATTCTTCAAGCATTCACTCTTTGGAGATGGATCTCCCAACATACAAAAGATCTCTCACTCATAAGTTTTACACAAGATTAAGGGCACTTCACAACCTTCCACAATCCATTAACAATCCCACACTTGCCACACTCACACCGGCTATCTTAGGAAACTCACAAAACACTAACAACATTGCTCAACTAGCCAACTATCAGAAACTCTAGAAATGCATAGCAATGGTGAGAGTTTAAATAGGAGGAGGACTCTCCATGAAAAGTGGAAAGGAGAGCTTATCATTAAGGAAGGTAGTACAATTGACAGAATTGCCACACCAAGGAAGGAAGGGCGACATAAGCAATCCCAACAACCAGGTCTGGAGTCATCTGGAAGGCCGACGGTTGGAACAAATTCGCCCAATCTGGATCATCGCGGGCACATAACTGATCTTCAGTGCCGACATCTCTAGTGATCAGTGCAGCTAGTCAGATCATCGCTGAGGAGATCACATAGCCCTGCGTTGGTGCATAAAATCTGGCCATCACAGGAATCAAATGTAATTCCGCACTGGCAGTGCGGATGGACTATTTATGAGTGCCTTTTAGCACGTATATTAAGCCCATATCCGTGATGAGGCAAATAACTTAGGAAAAGTGGGTCAATTTGTAGCATAGGGGAGCATTTTTTCAACATGAGCGTGCTTGACTTGGACACATGACACAGTGAAAGGACCAGAAGTGAAGGCGATGAGAAATTACTGTGTAATAGATGCCCCCTAAAGTATGAAGCCCGAGAGAGTGGGAGGGGTGAAATAATTTATAAAACAACTGAACTGGAACACCATCTGGAAGGACCTGTACGCAAGTTGAACTGATATCTCTAAAGTACATGTAGTCTAGGCATGGGCGCAGCCATCCAAAAGACATATGAAATAGGTTTGTGGTATGGATGCAGCCATCCAACTAATGTGACCATGATAATGATAAAGGTATGGTCGCAGCCATTCATCAAGACACAGGGATGGTCGCAACAATCCATCAATGAGCCATGTAACGAGAAACCAATCCACACAGCCCGAACATATGTAATCTGAGTTCAGGGCCTTGACCCCATCCGATCACAGTACAAATTCTAACATTCGAATAGATGTGTTGAGGTTGAGCATGATAGAAAGTCACTTGATTAGTAGTCATTGATGGAAAAAGTTAACAAGCGTGAGAGAAACTACCTATAACGCCAATCGTTCTTAAGGTACTAGCTAGCACAATCCACGGAGTGTGAAAAAGGGAGCTGAAGTCGAACACTTGTGGAATCACCCAATCGACGACCAATGATGAAAGTTGACTATCAGGTGCGAAGAACTTGCCATTGAGGCATGCAACCTCTAAGGTACGAAAGGGGATCTCTAGATCAATTTCCTAGATAATGAGCTGACGTTGACAGGAGACAACCCATCGCAGGAGGGCCATAATGTTTCCCCCATAAACGACATGAGACGAGGAACAAGAGGTAGATGGTGAAATAGAGTATTAGAGAAAGAGATAGAGGTGTAAACTGCAGAAGGATTATACTCTTGAACATGTCGGCGACACGACTTCGGAGCATGGCAGCATTCAAGTACCAAGGGATCAGAGGCTTGATGACAATGGCGTGAATCAGATGGAATGAGGCTAAATGACAACCCAACCGCGAAAGGCGAAAGGACGATGTATGGATATCCCAACCCAACAAGAAGCAAAAGTGTCGATGTTCAAGAGTGACTTGTTGCCATAGACAATTAATGATAAACCTGTTGTTGAATCCAACCTAGTAATAGTTTAACGAGCCCGAGGGAGGAGAAGCTTGAGTCTCATTATGGTGATGAATCCAATGTCGTTAGCGTTTAACGAGTTTGACATATGTAAAACTCAGAGTCTTTTTCATGTTTAGAGAGTTTGAAAAAGACACAGAAAAGAAAACTCCAGGGGGGTCCTTTTTTGTAGATTTGTGTCTCTCGAGCCCGAAAAAGTATAAAACGATACTCGAAAGAATCGCTCGACCATTACGATCGAGGTGTACTTTTCATGATTAGTGACTTTTACCTGAAAAAGTAAAATAATGACCGAAATCACGTCATTTCGCAACCAATAACAAGCTTGAAATGACAAAGTCCTAGCAATCTTTTCGTTTCTAGACGGTCGGAAAGGAGTTTAAAGGCGACTGCCTCTTATTTACTTTTAACAAGTCAAGAGGAACAACACGGCTATATTTTCATTTTTCAAGTCAGAAAAGAACTGAAAGTAGACCTCTATTTTTATTCTCTTTAACAAGTTAAAAAGGGAAAAATACTCGACAATCTTTTCATATTTTACGAGTAAAAAAAGAGCTTAAAGGTGACTCGTCCTAGAAGAATGAGTGGTATAAAGGGTAGCAACTGGTTCTCGCAATGGTGGAACTGCTCAAAACATGTAATGGTCAAGAGGCTGGCTAATAAAACCACTCATCCCTGCGGTTCCTTAGGAAGGAAAAACAACCAAGTGAAAGCATATAATTGGCCAAAGAGATGGTGGCAATGGAATGAAATAACCAAGGCTCATCTAGCAGAATTTAGCGGATAAACGGCAATCACGAGATGTACATCAGGTATGGGTTCACTTTTACACAAGCTTGAACCATGGAAAACTCTGCTTGGATTTGGTTTCATGTTTACACAAGCTTGAAATGAAAATTTGTGCTTGTTATGGGTTCGCATGTCCCCAGCATAATGATGCAAATCGAGGTACATGCCCCCCAAGCTTCATTGCATTCAATGAGGTGGATGGAATGAAGGTTCACTTTCGAGATCTTGGATAGACTCGACTTGGATTTTACGAGATCTTAATCAAAGACTCGATTTGGAAAGGGAGTTGTTTCATTTTTTAATGAGGTTGACATAGCAAAAGAACTATCCTCATAACCCTTGTTTCATTTTTTAACGAGGTTGACACAAGATCAAGAAATTTCCTCAAGACACCCAATTTCATTTTTTAACAAGGTTGAGATAGGAACAAACTATCCTCGTGACTCCTTGTCTCTATTTTTAACAATCTTGACACAAGATTAGGAACTATGCTCGAGGATCCTTGTTTCATTTTTTAATGAGGTTGACACAAGATCAAACTATCCTCGTCACTCTTGGTTTCATTGACCATATGAGAAAATCACTCTCAAGAGGTCTTCACGAGATGGAAGAAACACACTCTGGGAGGAATACATGTCATGAGGCACTAATGACAGATCAGGTTCCAATGCCCCCAGTACATGATGTACGAGACCATCTGATGATCATCAGCAGAGGTAGAGACAAAATGGGTAGCCACATAATTGACCTGTGGCAAGGAAGGTACTGCTTGGAAGTAAGAACCAAGAGGGGATGACAACTGCGCAGGAGGCACCGGGGGAGTAAAGAACGATAATTGATCTATGGTCACCATTCTTCCATCGTGTGGAAAACAAACCACACGGAAAAGTGAAGAAACCAGAGCCCCCATGGCATAAACATAGTCACGGCCAAGGAGAAGACTGAAATCTAAATCACCTTGAACAATCAGTACGTCTATATAAACGGTTTTCCCTCCCAAAGTAACAGGGAACTTCGGAAGGATCCCTAACGGTTGACTAGTTCCTTCGTCAAATGCTAACAGATTCTGTGCGATGAGCACAAGCTGTGGGGAGCCCAAAGCTTGCCAAGTAGTGGAAGGCATAAGATTGACATATGCATCCTCATCCAAGACAGTGCCAGGTACTGCCTTATCATAGGCATGTACTGTAATTTGGAAAGGCACATGGGATGGAAGGCGGAAATCAGTCAAATGACTCTACTTAAAGGAAAGGATCGAACTACCTGGTGGGGGAATCATATGATTTCCCCCCTACTCTACAGGAACTGAAGAGGGACCCTCTTCACCGGCGGGGATAGGAGGGTCATTCTCGGACTCACGAGAATCTGGCGAGATGAGAAGAACATGAGTAGTAGAATCATGATGCTCCTCCAGAACAGAGAAATCAATAGGTGGTGAACCTGAGTTGACACTCTCTCTGACCAATGGTTAGTCTGGAATAGGCTTAGCATAGCAAGGTTCAGAAAGAGGAGGATGGACAAGAGAAGAAGCTAAGTCAATCTTTTGGTTGACGGGGAGAGGGTTTGAAGAGAGCCTCTGATAACCAATGGGATGTTGGGGTGAAGAAGCTATAAGACTTTCCAAAACGGCGGAAGCTTTATCCATGAGCGGACAAAGGTGAAGGGGATGGTTGCCTTCACATAGCCTACAAGGGAATCAAATCTTCCCTTTCTTCTTACCATTTCCAGTTGATAAGGTAGCATCGCCATGAGCTTTAGAGGATGATGAGGGATGAGCTGAATCACAAGACCATACTTATAAGATCTCAGGAATGCCAGGACAATCATGAAGATGATGGTCACCCTTGCACAATTTACAAGGAAACGTAACCTTCCGCAGAGGAACAGAAGGTGTTCTAACCTGGGATGTACTAAGATTAGTAGCTGCACAAGTGGCCTCGCATTTATCAGACTTCTTATTCTTCTTCTTCTTAGTCTCCTGGTTACTAGATGTGAAACTCTCACTAGGCGAAGGAGGAGGGGAGGGGGGAGAAACAGGGGAAGAAGGCGTGGGCTCAACCTTGGAATCATCGTGCCATGGTTCAAACGAAGGAGACAGTGGAAAATGATTCATGACGCTCGGGACCACCGAGGTTGAAAACAACCACATGGACAAACTGATGGTTAACCCAGGCAAAGACAATGTTGCCATATACAGAGCACTGACATTTTCAAATGAAGGAAATGGACCAGGATTTCCATCTAGGGGAAAACCTTGGCTGATAGACTCGAGGAATGTTGCCATCGAGAATGACCCTAAAAAACACTCTTATCACAACCAAGAACTCGAACTTTTACCAGGAATATTTTGTGGGCAGTATATTTTATGACGCAGGAACAAAAATTGACCTTTTCATCTTTAAAGAATCGAGAAAAGGACCAAAATATGACTCTAGTCGCCTTCGAATATTTAATGAACCTGAAAGGACAAGTGCTGAGATGAAACTTTTCTTTTAGGGAGTCTGAAAAGGAGCGAAAGTGACTACTCTCGAGAATTAGGCAAAAGGTTTACGAGACAATCCGTAAAACTACATATACACCTTGGCAGTCATATGAAAACCAAGGACTTTCTGTACAGCAGTCAATCTTCTCGAATGTTGTGTTCGGTGCATTACGGTTTGTAAGGCGGCAGACACAACCTCCTATGGATAAAGGATGATAAACCTAGTGGGGTCTCCCAATATATACGTGATGGTATGTGGGAGCTCAATTCCATACTAGACCTCTATTGAGTCACAGAAGGAGGAATCACCCAACCTTGAGTGAAAACAATAGTGACTAGGTTTAACGATGTGGGAGCACGTCACTAACCTAGACCTCTAAATAATGAGTGTTTTGTTCCAACGCGTTGTTAGATTTAGTCAGTTCATTTTAAGGTTGATCTTGAATTATGTTTTAGTTTTCAGGCCCTACCGTATGTATATCAAAGAACCTAGGATGCAGCTAGAATGAGCAAAACAATATTAATCAATCAATAATCACTCTCTAAAAGAGATCTTTTAACATCTACTAATGTGCATGAGTTGTAAATATAATATCACAACATGCTTCTTCTAACAACGTTGTGCATGTATAAACAAATAACTATCAAGCATGTCATAATAATTAACTCGTACATTTATTCAAGTAAATACTTGTTTTAATTTCCACAATACTTATTCACACTAATGCATATTTCTCTTTAAAAGATCTAACCCAATAGTTCTACAAATCCATGTTTCTCTTTAAAATATATAACATAATAGTTATATCTTCATACATGTAATAAACTATTGTTTCTATGCTTTTGCATATGTGTTTTTTTCACATAGTTATTTTTCAAGAACCCAAGATAGTTTCTCTACCATTTATGTACAAAGTTATTATGCATTTGTTTCCATGAAAGTATCACATTGACCTTTCCTTTCGGCATAAGAACTAAGATAACAATAATGGTAACCCTTTATGAACTAAACCATGCAATTAAATCAAACTATCCAATATGCAACACACAAATCCTTTACCTTTTTACTCACCAAAACATGTAACTTTTGCAAACTCTTCCAAAGGAATGAACACAATTAACTTATCTTTCATGCATAAAAAGATATATCTTTTCCAAAGACGATTCCTATGACTCTGTGCATTTTATCTATGCATAGGTTATTATATTTTCTCATAACTAAGTGTTGTTTTTCAAGAGAACTCTCTTACCCATGAGAATATTTCTCAAATTACCGTCTTTAATCTATATTCACTTCCAGGAAAATGACTACAAAATCCCTTTCTAAGAAAAGAGAATTCATCATTTCTTTTCTTACATAAAAGACATATGCATGTTATATAAAGACAATAAATGTTACTTATCTTTTGATGTTGCAAATATATATAATAAACATCTTTTTCTATATATAGTAATAACAATCTTTAGCGGCATGTAGTAATATATTTTCTCTACCAAGAAAAATATATAATAACAATCTTTATCTACATGCAGTAATATATTTTCCTTATGAGGAAAAATATATGGTTACAATCTTGATCTACGTAATATATTTCCTTTACCAAGAAAAAAATATATGATCACAATATTTATCTACATGTAGTAATATATTTTCTTAACTAAGAAAAAATTAAAAAATAAATCTTTATCTACATGCGGTAATATATTTTCTTTACCAACAGGAATATATAATCTTTATCTATATGTAGTAATATATTAAATTACCATACTAAGGTTATTTAAGTAAAAACCCTATTTTCTTTACCAAGAGGAATATATAATCTTTATCTACATGTAGTAATATATTAAATTACCCACACTAATAGGTTACTTAAGTAAAAACCCTCTTTAGGTTATTTAAGTAAAACCCTTCCCTTCTCTGCATTCTACTCATCGATTAGAAGGGAAAACTAGAATTGGAAAGGGTAAAATACTCATTATTTAGTTTGCAATAGTTTAAACCATTAAAAACTAAAAACATAAAAACTTACCTCCACATTATAAATTATCATAACTCTACACCTCAAATTACAAGGCACCATTGAATCCAAGGCAAATCGCCATTGTGAACAACCATTTCTCTGTTGTGTTTGTTGTCAGTCCCATGGTGTTTATTTATAGTCCCTGTGATGCACGAAAGTGTTCCCTCTGCGGACAGAGGCAACCCCTCTAGCCCTAGAGTGGGTCTAGTCACAAAAAAGGACAGATCAACAATAGCTTTCCTTAAACAGTTAAAGTTGGAGGCCTACCTCAATCGATGGTCGATGGAGTTCCATTGCGCTACTCCAGCTTCTGCTTCCTTCTCCTCAACGAGTAATCAACCTGAAACAAAGCAAAGGAAATACAACAAAGCACACAACCGGAAACAATAATGAACTATTTAATCACAAAGTCAAGAAGTCATGAGCTATCAAATAAATTACATACAAGACATAGGAAAACATCATTGATTGCATCAATAATGAAATAAGAGTCAGCTTACAACCAAAGTCTTGACGTCACAAGCCTTCTCAGAAGGGTCCACTAGCCTATTCTTCAAGCATTCACTCTTTGGAGATGGATCTCCCAAAATACAAAAGATCTCTCACTCATAAGTTTTACACAAGATTAAGGGCACTTCACAACCTTCCACAAGCCATCAACAATCCCACACTTGCCACACTCACACCAGCTATCTTAGCAAACTCACAAAACACTAACAAAACTGCTCAACTAGCCAACTATCAGAAACTCTAGCAATGCATAGCAATTGTGAGAGATTAAATGGGAGGAGGAGTCTCCATGAAAAGTGGAAAGGAGAGCTTATCATTAAGGAAGGTAGTATAATTGAGAGAATTGCCACACCAAGGAAGGAAGGGTGACATAAACAATCCCAACAACCAGGTCTGGAGTCATCTGGAAGGCCGACGGTTGGAGCAAATTCGCCCAATCTGGATCATCGTGGGCACATAACTGATCTTCAGTGCTGACATCTCTAGTGATCAGTGCAACTAGTCAGATCATCACCGAGGAGACCACATGGCCCCGCGCTGGTGCATAAAATCTGGCCATCACAGGAATCAAATGTAATTCTGCACTGGAAGCGCGGATGGACTGTTGATGAGTGCCTTTTAGCATGTATATTAAGCCCATATCTGCGATGAGGCAGATAACTTAGGAAAAGTGGGTCAATTTGTAGCATAGGGGAGCATTTGTTCAACATGAGCGTGCTTTACTTGGGCACATGACACAGTGAAAGGAACGGAAGTGAAGGCGGTGAGAAATTACTGTGTAATAGATGACCCCTAAAGTATGAAGCTCGAGAGAGTGGGAGGGGTGAAATGCTTTACAAAACAACTGAGCTGGAACACCATCTGGAAGGACCTGTACGCAAGTTGAATTGATATCTCTAAAGTACATGTAGTCTAGGCATGGGCGCAGCCATCCAAAAGACATATGAAGTAGGTTTGTGTTATGGATGCATCCATCCAACTAATGTGACCATGATAATGATAAAGGTATGGTCGCAACCATCCATCAAGACACAAGGATGGTCGCAGCCATCCATCAATGAGCCATGTAACCAAAAACCAATCCACGCAACCCGAACATATGTAATCTGAGTTTGGGGTCTTGACCCCATCCGATCACAACACAAATTCTAACATTCGAATAGATGTGTTGAGGTTGAGCATGATAGAAAGTCGCTTGATTAGTAGTCAATGATGGAAACAGTTAACAAGCATGAGAGAAACTACCTATAACGCCAATGGTTCTTAAGGTACTAGCTAGCATAATCCACGGAGTGTGAAAAAGGGAGCTGAAGTCGAACACTCGTGGAATCACCCAATCGATGACCAATGATGAAAGTTGACCGTCAGGTGTGAAGAACTTGCCATTGAGGCATGCAACCTCTAAGGTACGAAAGGGGATCTCTAGATCAATTTCCTAGATAATGAGCTGATGTTGACAGAAGACGACCCATCACAGGAGGGCCATAATGTTTCCCCCATAAACGACACGAGGCGAGGAACAAGAGGTAGATGGTGAAATAGAGTATTAGAGAAAGAGACAGAGGTGTAAACTGCAGAAGTATTATACTCTTGAACATGTCGGCGACACGACTCTGGAGCGTGGCAGCATTCAAGTACCTAGGGATCAGAGGCTTGATGACAACGGCGTGAATCAGATGGAATGAGGCTAAATGAAAACCCAGCCGTGAAAGGCGAAAGGACGATGTATGGATATTCCAACCCGACAAGAAGCAAAAGTGTCGATGTTCAAGAGTGACTTGTTGCCATAGACAATTAATGATAAGCCTGTTGTTGAATCCAACCTAGTAATAGTTTAACGAGCCCGAGGGAGGAGAAGCTTGAGTCTCATTATGGTGATGAATCCAATGTCGTTAGCATTTAACGAGTTTGACATATGTAAAACTCGGAGTCTTTTTCATGTTTAGAGAGTTTGAAAAAGACACAGAAAATAAAACTCCAGGGGGGTCCTTTTTTGTACATTTGTGTCTCTCGAGCCCGAAAAAGTATAAAACGATACTCGAAAGAATTGCTCGACCATTACGATCGAGGTGTACTTTTCATGATTAGTGACTTCGACCTGAAAAAGTAAAAAAAACGACTGAAATCACGTCATTTCGTAACCAATAACAAGCTTGAAATGACAAAGGCCTGGCAATCTTTTCGTTTTTAGACGGTCGGCAAAGAGTTTAAAGGCGACCGCATCTTATTTACTTTTAACGAGTCAAGAAGAACAACTCAGCTATCTTTTCATTTTTCAAGTCAGAAAAGAACTGAAAGTAGACCTCTATTTTTATTCTTTTTAACAAATTAAAAAGGGAAAAATACTCGGCAATATTTTCATATTTTACGAGTCAAAAAAGTGCTTAAAGGTGACTCGTCCTAGAATAACGAGTGGTATAAAGGGTAGCAACTGGTTCTGGAAATGGTGGAACTGCTCAAAACATGTAATGGTCAAGAGGTTGGCTAATAAAACCACTCATCCGTGCGGTTCTTTAGGAAGGAAAAACAACCAAGTGAAAGCATATAATTGGCCAAAGAGATGGTGGCAATGGAATGAAATAACCAAGGCTCATCTAGCAGAATTTAGCGGATAAACGGTAATCACGAGATGTACATCAGGTATGGGTTCTCTTTTACACAAGGTTGAACCATGGAGAACTCTGCTTGGATTTGGTTTCATGTTTACACAAGCTTGAAACGAAAAATTGTGCTTGTTATGAGTTCGCATGTCCCCAACATAATGATGCAAATCGAGGTACATGCCCCCCAAGCTTCATTGCATTCAATGAGGTGGATGGAATGAAGGTTCACTTTCGATATCTTGAATATACTCAACTTGGATTTTACGAGATCTTAATCAAAGAATAAATTTGGAAAGGGAGTTGTTTCATTTTTTAATGACGTTGACATAGTAAAAGAACTATCCTCATAACCCTTGTTTCATTTTTTAATGAGGTAGACATAAGGTAAAGAACTTTCCTCAGGGCACCCAATTTCATTTTTTAACGAGGTTGAGATAGGAACAAACTATCCTTGTGACTCCTTGTTTCTATTTTTAACAAGCTTGACACAAGATTAGGAACTATGCTCGAGGATCCTTGTTTCATTTTTTAATGAGGTTGACACAAGATCAAACTATCCTCGTCACTCTTGGTTTCATTGACCATATGAGAAAACGACTCTCAAGAGGTCTTCACGAGATGTAAGAAACACACTCTGGGAGGAGTACATGTCATGAGGCACTAATGACAGATCAGGTTCCAATTCTCCCAGTACATGATGTACGAGACCATCTGCATGATCATCAGCAGAGGCGGAGACAAAATGGGTAGCCACACAATTGACCTGTGGCAAGGAAGGTACTGCTTGGAAGCAAGAATCAAGAGGGGATGACAACTGTGCAGGAGGCACCGGGGGAGTAAAGAATGATAATTGATCTATGGTCACCATTCTTCCATCGTGTGGAAAAAAAGCCACACGGAAAAGTGAAGAAACCAGAGCCCCCATGACATAAACATAGTCACAGCCAAGGAGAAGACTAAAATCTAAAGCACCTTGGACAATTAGTATGTCTGTATAGACGATTTTTCCTCCCAAAGTAACAGGGAACTTCGGAAGGATACCTAACGGTTGACTAGTTCCTTCGTCAAATGCTAACAGATTATGTGCGACCAACACAAGCTGTGGGGAGCCCAAAGCTTGCCAAGTAGTGGAAGGCATAAGATTGACATATGCATCCTCATCCAAGACAGTGCCAGGTACTGCCTTATCATAGGCATGTACTGTAATTTGGAAAGGCACATGGGATGGAAGGAGGAAATCAGTCAAATGACTCTAGTTAAAGGAGAGGATCGAACTACCTGGTGGGGGAATCGTATGATTTCCCCCCTACTCTATAGGAACTAAAGAGGGACCCTCTTCACCGGCGGGGATAGGAGGGTCATTCTTGGACTCACGAGAATCTGATGAGATGAGAAGAACTTGAGTAGTAGAATCATGATGCTCCTCCAGAACAGAGAAATCAACAGGTGGTGAACATGAGTTGACACTCTCTCCGACCAATGGTTGGTCTGGAACAGGCTTAGCATAGCTAGGTTCAGAAAGAGGAGGACGGAGAAGAGAAGAAGCTAATTCAATCTTTTGGTTGACGAGGAGAGGGTCTGAAGAGAGCCTCTGATAACCAATGGGAAGTTGGGGTGAAGAAGCTATAAGACTTTCCAAAACGGCGGAAGCTTTATCCATGAGTGGATAAATGTGAAGGGGATGGTTGCCTTCACATAGCGTACAAGGGAATCGAATCTTCCCTTTCTTCTTATCGTTTCCAGTTGATAAGGTAACATCGCCATGAGCTTTAGAGGATGATGAGGGATGAGCTAAATCACAAGACCATACTTCTAAGATCCTAGGAATGCAAGGAAAATCATGAAGATGATGGTCACCCTTGCACAATTTACAAGGAAACGTAACCTTCCGCGGAGGAACAGAAGGTGTTCCAACCTGGGATGTACTTGGAGCAGTAGCTGCACAAGTGGCCTCGCATTTATCAAACTTCTTATTCTTCTTCATTTTTTTCTTCTTCTTCTTAGTCTCCTGGTTACTAGATGTGAAACTCTCACTAGGCAAAGGAGGAGGGGAGGGGGAAGAAACAGGGGAAGAAGGCATGGGCTCAACCTTGGAATCATCGTGCCATGGTTCAAACGAAGGAGACAATGGAACATGAGTCATGACGCTCGGGACCACTGAGGTTGAAAACAACCACATGGGAGAACTGATGGTTAACCTAGGCAAAGACAATGTTGCCATATACAGAGCACTGACATTTCCAAATGAAGGAAACGGACCAGGATTTCCATCTAGGGGAAAACCTTGGCTGGTAGACTCGAGGAATGTTGCCATCGAGAATGAGCCTAAAAAACACTCTTATCACAACCAAGAACTCGAACTTTTACCAGGAATATTTTGTGGGCAGTATATTTTATGACGCAGGAACAAAAATTGACCTTTTCATCTTTAAAGAATCGAGAAAAGGACCAAAAGATGACTCTAGTCGCCTTCGAATATTTAATGAGCCTGAAAGGACAAGTGCTGAGATGAAACTTTTCTTTTAGGGAGTCTGAAAAGGAGCGAAAGTGACTACTCTGGAGGACTAGGCAAAAGGTTTACCAGACAATCTGTAAAACTGCATATACACCTTGGCAGTAATATGAAAACCAAGGACTTTCTGTACGGCAGTCAATCTTCTCGAATGTTGTGTTCGGTGCGTTACTGTTTGTAAGGCGGAAGACATAACATCCTATGGATAAAGGATGATAAACCTAGTGGGGTCTCCCAATATATACGTGATGGTATGTGGGAGCTCAATTCCATACTAGACCTCTATTGAGTCACAGAAGGAGGAATCACCCAACCTTGAGTGAAAACAATAGTGACTAGGTTTAACGATGTGGGAGCACGTCACTAACCTAGACCTCTAAATAATGAGTGTTATGTTCCAACATGTTGTTAGATTTAGTCAGTTCATTTTAAGGTTGATCTTGAATTATGTTTCAGTTTTCAGGCCCTACCGTATGTATATCAAAGAACCTAGGATGCAGCTAGAATGAGCAAAACATCTTCCATTTCAATGAACACCTACCTACAGAAGGGTAGGGAGATCATTCCCAAACCAAGAAAACCAAGACAAGCGAATGCAAACACTAAGAACTACAATGCATCAATACACTAATCTCACGATGCATCGATACTACGAATGAAAGATGTAAAATGCGCTTTCCAATTTTTCAAACATGAAAATTAGTAATGCAAATGTACTTTCACTTTCGTATGCTAAATGAATGCAAACTTTTGATTTTCTTTTTGTTTTAAATTCAAAGAAGAAAACAAGCAAGTGTGAGCCGATCGATCCAAACAATTGTGATCTATGCTTGGTAGTGAAGAAATCGAATCGTCATAAAGAATTGGTTCAATAACTGACACTAAAAATCAACCAGCAAAAAAACAAGCAGCAAAAGAGCCTCAAGCAAATCAAAAGATGGTTGTGGATGAACCTTGAACAGAAAAGTAACCCAAGCAAATTGATTCAAGGAACTTGAATTAATGATCTAGGTCACATAAGCAAAAAAAACAAGATTCATTTAACAAAGCTCACATGAGAGTGCCTTAACCACAAACAGTGAAAAACAAGTCATCAAGCAAGTGAGAAAAGCAAGGGACTAGTAGGACGGATGGACTCAGGAGGCAGAATTGAGAAAATAAATTCTATAGCAATCAGCGCGGGTAATACACAAGCAACAAGTGTTGATAAAGCACTAGCCGCAACAACAAAGCGATGCCAGCTCAAAAGTACAAAACTTTCCCGTGATGGTCCAATTTTAGAACCGTCGTGATTGTGAGGCATAATTACGCGACGCATAGGATATTACAAAAGGGTGAGCGTGATGACAGCGCAACTATTAAAATTAAATCTGCGATAATGTTCAAAACAATGACAGGCAAACCAAAACTCCCAAATCAAAAACAGTCAATCCTTCAATCAAATAGGAGTATTTCCCAGATCAACCCAGGAAACTCAGAGGACTGATAACTAATCCAGAAAACTTCAAAATAGACCAAATCAAAAAATCAAGACAAGAGAAAACAAGAAAAAAACAAATGCCAAAACTCCCCAGTGGAGTTGCCAATTTGTGATGTAGGAAAGTGTTCGCTCTGCGGACATAGGCAACCCATCTAGCCCTATACTGGGTCTAGTCACAAGCAAGGACAGATCAACAATAACTTTCCTTAAACAGTTAAAGTTGGAGGCCTACCTCAACTGATGATCGATGGAGTTCCGTTGCGCTGCTCCAGCTTCCACTTCCTTCTCCTCAATGAGTAATCAACCTGAAACAAAGCAAAGGAAATACAACAAAGCACGTAACTGGAAACAACAATGAACTATTTACTCACAAAGTCAAGAAGTCATGAGCTATCAACTACATTACATACAAGACATAGGAAAACATCATTGATTGCATCAAGAATGAAATAAGAGTCAGCTTACAACCAAAGTCTTGACGTCACAAGCCTTCTTAGAAGGGCCCAGCCAGCCTGTTCTTCAAGCATTCACTCTTTGGAGATGGATCTCCCAACATACAAGAGCTCTCTCACTCATAAGTTTTAAACAAGATTAAGGGCACTTCACAACCTTCCACAAGCCATCAACAATCCCACTCTTGCCACACTCACACTAGCTATCTTAGCAAACTCACAGAATACTAACACCACTGCTCAACTAGCCAACTATCAGAAACTCTAGCAATGCATAACAATGGTGAGAGTTTAAATAAGAGAAGGAGTCTCCATGAAAAGTGGAAATAAGAGCTTATCATCAAGGAAGGTAGCACAATTGACGGAACTACCACACCAGGGAAAGAAGGGCCACATAAACAATGCCAACAACCAGGTTTGGAGTCATCTGGAAGGCCAACTGTTGGAACAAATTCACCCAATCTGGATCATCGCGGGCACATAACTGATCTTCAGCGCTGACATCGCTAGTGATCAGTGCAGCTAGTCAGATCATCACTGAAGAGACCACATAGCCCCGTGATGGTGCATAAAATCGGGCCATCGCGGGAGTCAGATGTACTTCCACGCTGGGAATATATAAAAATCAATCTTTATCTACATGCCATAATATATTTATTTACCAAGAGGAATAGATAATCTTTATCTACATGTAGTAATATATTAAATTACCCATACGAAGGTTATTTGAGTAAAAACCCTCTTTAGGTTATTGAAGTAAAAACCCTATTTTTTTTATCAAGATGAATATATAATATTTATCTACATGTAATAATATATTAAATTACCCATACTAAGGTTACTTAAGTAAAAACCATCTTTAGGTTATTCAAGTAGAACTCTTCTCTTCTCTGCATTCTACTCATCCATTAGAAGAGAAAACTAGAATTGGAAAGGGTAAAATACTCATTATTTAGTTTGCAATAGTTTAAACCATTAAAAATTAAAAACATAAAACTTACCTCTGCATCATAAATTTTCATAACTCTACACCTCAAATTACAAGGCACCATTGAATCCAAGACAAATTTCCATTGTGAACAGTTGTGGTGTTTTTTGTCAGTCCCATGGTGTTTGTTGATAGTCCCCCACGCAGACAGCCCCATGGACACGCCTACCTGGTGTTTTTTACTGTCCCCCACTCAAACAGTCCACACAACACCTGGTGTTTGGTTTATTTTACTGTTTCCCAGACAAACAGTGCACACAACGCCTGGTGTTCGGTTCATTGTCCCACGCAAAATCTCTTCTCCTCTGATGTCGAGTGAATGAAAAACGCAAGTATAATTCTCCCATGGTTTTTCCTCTTTTTGTTTTCCCCCCTCTCCTATAAGAGATCTCCCGTGAATAAAGAATGTTAAGGGCGGTTATCAAGAAATGAAACCTAACTGAAACTGTTAAAGATAAACTTTATTAATAATATTCTATTCATATTAAAATTGCAAATAAGAATATTTTATTTTACTTAAGTTTTTACATGAGTATTTACGATAGGGATATTACACTGAGATCTAATGTGGTTGTACATGAGGCACTCTAAGAGGAAGTGGTTTTCATCCTCGATGTTCATATTCTCACAGAGATGGCAGATCCGTTCCATCCATGGTATTTTAGGAACTGCCCAACGACCTCTTTCACTATGGAGCTCATGAGAGTTCGTTCTAATCTTCGCTATATTAATTTTCTTCTTTGAGCTACTTAAAATAGAGAGATACTTTTGATCTTCTAGGGTGGCGTTGATGACCTTCTTATAATAACTTAATTTTCTTTTCATCATTCTCGTTGATCTCCCAATAGTTTAACCAGGCCCTTGTGTCTTTATACCACCCCCGTTTGAGCCTTACTTGGTTTTGAATGGAATTTAAAGCTAGGTTAGGAAGTCTATGATCTCCTACATTATTGTGTTTGTGCTTGTACAACAGAAGCCTAATCATAGCTAGGCTCTCGATAGGGGAATGACCTACTTCTATAAGGATAATAGGATAGGGTGTATTGTTTTTAATTTCCAGGTTATACGTTATAAAATGCTTCTGGATTTGGTCAATCTTTCTCTAGGATTCTCTAGAGATGCTGCAACCCCAAACCTCACATCCATATAAGATAACAAGGGTGACTAAAGTTTCAAAGAGGAACTTCTCTTTATCCCACATTATGAGGTTTTTAATAGCATATAAAAATGTCAAAGCTTGAGATTTATTCTTAAAGTAATTATGTCATTTTTCTCGTTTAATTAAATTCATTAATTTAAAAAAATCATATGAACAAGTGTCATATCAAATGAGTTATGGTTTTTGGCATATGGTATTGATGAGCCATGATATTGGCTGAGGGTATTGTAACCAAACCTACTTTCAAATTAAGAATTTCTATGATGTAGTATTGATAAGTCTTGATATTAGCCCATGATATTGTAACAAGGCCTATTTACAAATTAAAAATCTCTATAATAAAGTGAGAATGAACTCTATGGTTAAGAATCTTGCACGGTTAATATTAGATTTTGGAAAAATATTTTATTTTGGAATATGATGTATTTAAAAATATCAGAGAAAGTAATTAGAATATGTTAGTAATGGTTTTTGGCATTGTCTTTTAAGTGAGGCTATTGTTGGAAAGTAAGGCTAGTTCATCATCAATTTGACCAAAAAAAAGATTGAATTGCAAAAAAGGAAAAACAAGAAACTGATAGTCCCATAAACTATTTTTAGTTCTGGACATCTCTCGTGTAAAGTGACTTCTAAAGAATCTTTTTGCATATTAATCTTTTTGCATATTAAGAAGTAAATTTAAATGGATACAATTGGACAGATTCAAAATTCATTAATAAGTAATTGCATGCTGATATAGAATTGAAGGTAAAATGGGTATTCTTATTTGTGACGGGGACTGCGATATGAAGTTATGAATTGAAGACCATTTAATACATACTATTATAAAATTGAATGTAAAATGGACATGTTGTGTCAGGGGGCAGAATAACTTGAATAAGGACATTTATCTATGCTTGATTTTGTCAAGATAGGATGAATAATCAGATCTGGTAATAGGTTAATTTTTTTTTTTATTTCTTGGAGATGTATGATTTGTCTTCTTATTTAAGTTGTTGCCAGATTTGATTATTCTTTTCCTCACCATAAAAAAAGGTCAATAAATGTTTTTTATGTGATTATAATTGAATTTTTTCTTTTCATTTTCAGCATATTAGTATAAAGTGAATAAGTACATGTATCTATGCTTGATTTTGTCCAGATAAGATGAATAATCAGATCTGGTAATAGTTTAAATTTATTTTTTATTTTTTGGAGTTGTATGATTTGTTTTCTTATTGAAGTTGTTGCCAGATTTGATTATTCTTTTCCTCGTGATAAACCACCTTGATTGGTTCGAAAAGGTCGATAAATGTTTTTTGGTATTATTGAATTTTTTCTTTTCTTAAAATCTAGATATAAATCACAAAAACCTAAACTCGCTTAAATAAATATTATGATTATAAACATAAATTTATATAACTTATAATAATTAATAATCTCAAATATATACCAAGTTGAGTTATAGTTATGGGATATTATCAGCAAGGGAAAAAATCGGAAAAAAAAAAAAAATCGTAAAAATCAAGAAAAAATGGTAAAATAC
Source organism: Pinus taeda (assembly GCA_000404065.3). Lineage (NCBI taxonomy): Eukaryota > Viridiplantae > Streptophyta > Pinopsida > Pinales > Pinaceae > Pinus > Pinus taeda. The sequence continues at coordinate 13,361 of APFE030020384.1, read as the reverse complement.
AAAAATATTCCTTTTTTTTTTCAATTTTTTTAATATCTAAAGCGTCTACAACATAAAATAAATATATTGACACATAAATATGATAAAGGAACTAATATATAAGATGTGTAATATTATTTTTAGTGCTACATCACACATAACAGTGAATCATGTCCTGAATAGTAAATAGTAAGTCTTGACTCCTCACTCCTGAGTCCCAACTCAGCTTCAAAATATCAACAAAAAATATAATAATGTATCTCATATCATGATGTATAATGTCATATATAATGAAATGAACAAAATAATTAAAGTCTAATAGACTAATACTACCAATTTCCTCTGCCCCTCTTGTGAGAAAATGCAATAGCTTTCCCTTTTCCTATGGATGTAGATGTCGGTGGAGTTGGTAGTGGACTCTGTTGTGCTCTAGAAGTTGAAGAACTAGGAGCTATAGGAGGTATACCATGTCCTCTACTGGTGGCACGGGTAGCCCGGGTAGGTGGTGTCACCTCCTCCTCCCCCTCTACGCCTTCCACTACCTCCTACTCTAACCAATCATCGGCAGACTCCATGAGAGGCCTCTCGGCATCAACCCTCTATGTAGCAGTGGTGTCAATTCCATCCAATGAGATGGCCTCCATATCAGGTGTCCTCTCAAGTTGCCTCACCCATAATTGAAGATTGTAGTAGACATAGACCATGTCATTAAGTTGTTGGGACTCCAACCTCTACAAAGTGTAGGAATTTACAGGGTAAGTTCCTCAGAAAGAACACCAAAAGGACACTGCTCACAACCAGATCTCAAATCAATACACCAGTATTTCTGACGTGGTTAAAACCCTCAAAGAGGGAAACAGTCCACGGCCTGAGCCAACGTGGCCACTTCAGGAAATTTATTAATCAAAGAATGAAAATTTACGTAAGCTTTCTCTCATAGACGGATTACCCGAACAATGACCCTCCATGCGCTTTAAATAGAACTCATGGACCAATCGGGTGTCAAGCCACGGATCAAGTGTCGGTAATACTGAGAAGAGAGTGAACCGTCGGATCAGTACATATCGTGACCGTCGAATTGTAAGTTACAAAATGTACAACGGTAAAGAAACACACTTTACCTAACTCTATACCTAACTCTATACTAGACCAAGTTGAACTTAACTATTTCCTATGTGTCGGAATATCCTAACATCCCCCCTTAAGAACAACTTGGGATAGGATTGAAGGATTTACAAATATGACACAATAGGAGAAGGAAGGAGGCACTAGAGCCTATCCCCCCTTAGTGACAACTTCCTGAACTCCAAGCATATATTGAAGTTTGGTGAACTTCACCTCTGTGAGAGCCTTTGTGAAGATGTCTGCAACCTGATCATCTGTTGAACAATATTGCACTTCAAGAACATGGTCATGGATGAGTTTTCTGATGAAGTGCATGTGTAGTTCAATGTGTTTGCTGCGCTGATGCTGGACTGGATCTTTGCATAGCTGAATGACACTTTGATTATCACACCAAAGTGTGGTTGGATGCTGTTGCTCAAAGCCAAATTCTGATAGGATCTGACGAAGCCACAAGGCTTCCTTACTAGCTTCCATGGCACCACAATACTCTGCTTCTGCTGACGAAAGAGAAATGGAAGCCTGTTTCTTACAAGCCCATGTAATAGGTACTGAACCAAGAGTGAAGACATAACTGACAGTAGACTTCGGATCATCAGGGTCAGCAGCCCAATCAGAATCAGTGAAACCAACTAATAGAGGAGCTGCTTTGGCACTGTAATGAATCCCAAACTGTACTGTACCTTGAACATAACGAAGTATTCTTTTAGCTGCTTTCCAATGACTTTCACGGGGGTTTTGCATAAAACGAGCAACAAGGCCAACAAAAAAGGAAAGGTCAGGACGAGTATGGGTTAAATACAAGAGTTTTCCTACAAGTTGACGGTATAAGGTAGCATCAACTTCAGGAGAAGTACAAGAGACTGAAAGTTTGACTCCAGATTTAAAGGGAGAAGGAGTTGGCTTACAATCTTCCATGTGAAAATGACGAAGAATATCACAAGCATACTTGGACTGGGAAAGGGAAATACCCTCCTTAGATTGCAAGACTTGAAGACCGAGAAAATAGTGTAAGTGTCCTAAGTCTGTCATTTCAAATTTCTTTTTAAGACTGGACTTCACATGGTTTATAAGGTTGGGATCACTACCAGTAAGAATAAGATCATCAACATAAAGAACAAGGATGATAAGAGAGTTGCCCACTTTCTTGGTGTAGACAGTATTGTCAGAATAACACCTAGAAAAGCCAGATTCTAAAAGAAAGCTATCCATTTTGGCATACCAAGCCCGAGGAGCTTGCTTGAGACCATAAAGAGATTTCTTAAGTCGACATACAAGGCTGGAGTCTGTTTGGATGAAGCCAATGGGTTGTTCCATATAGATTTCTTCATGCAAGTCCCCATGCAAGAAGGCAGATTTAACATCCATCTGATGGACTTCCCATTTTAAAGAGGCAGCAAGGGAAAGAACAAGGCGGATAGAGTTCATTTTGGCACAAGGGGAGAAGGTGTCAGTGTAGTCAATGCCTTCAACCTGTGAAAAGCCCTTAGCAACAAGACGAGCTTTATGTCTATCAACTTTCCCATCTGGTCCATACTTGGTTCTGTAAACCCATTTACATCTAACAAGTTTGCGTCCCTTTGGTAGAGGAACAAGATCCCATGTATCATTTGCCAACAATGAATGATATTCTTCATTCATAGCTGCTTCCCAATGTGGATGGCCTGAAGCTTCTGCAAAAGTGTCAGGATCATGATTTACTGGAGCTTGAGCCAGTAAAGAAGAGGCTCTTTCAAACTGAGAACGTGTACGTCGCTGATCTGTAGGATCACCGGCAAGATCACCTGCTGCATCCCGAGTAGCACGGACCCATCTTGGAAGTGGAGGATCCTGAGAAGGTGGGGGAGGATTGTCATCCTCACTTTCATCATCTGAAGAAGAAATGTTTTCAAAAGTAGAAGAGATAGGAAGAGGTGGCACATCCGCCGGACTAGGCTCGCAGGCCGATTTATTTTCATCAAATTTTACATCTCTTCTAATGATAACATTTTTGGACTTAAATGGAATAAGTCTATAACCTTTTACATCTTCAGAATATCCAACAAAAGTACATTTCTCACTCTTAGGTTCTAAAGCTTTATGCTTTTCATCTGGAATATGGGCCCATGCTTCACTTCCAAAAACACGAAAGTGACTTACATCTGGTTTAATGGAACTCCAAGCTTCTTCTGGAGTGATATTCTTTAGAACCTTAGTAGGAGTGCGATTTATTATATAATTTGCACAATTAATTGCTTCGGCCCAAAAACTAAGACTGAGTCCTTTAGATTGCAGCATACAATTAGCCATTTCCTTTAAGGTGCGATTTTTCCTTTCAGCTACACCATTTTGTTGTGGAGTGTATGGAACAGTATGTTGCATTTGAATTCCATTTTCGGTGCAAAAGTTGATGAATGTGTTTTTAACATATTCTCCACCATTATCAGTTCTTAGCTTAAGAATTTGATGTCCAGATTGTTTTTCAAAAAAGGCTTTGAAGGCCAAAAATGTGTTAAATACTTCGCTCTTGAGTTTTAAGAAGTATACCCAAGTGCGTCTGGAGAAATCATCAATGAAAGTTAAGAAATACTTGCAGCCAGAAAATGAAGCAACAGGAAGTGGACCACATAAATCACTGTGCACAAGCTGTAAAGGGGCTAAGGCGTGCCAAGAGGCACGTTTTTCAAAACTGTCCCGATGATGTTTTCCGAGTACAAATCCGGAACAAACACCATCTCTGCAAGATACCATAGGAAGACCTGTCACCATATTTTCTTTACATAGATGCTGAAGGGAGCGATAGTTTAAGTGACCAAATCGCTCATGCCAAAGTTTGCTCACTTCATCATTTTGAGCAACAAATACTGAGGGAAGATTTGATGACCCAAAGTTGTGAAACTTATACAACCTTATAGAATCATCAGCAATGCCAGTAGCTAAAATCTATCTAGGATCCTTTAGGTCCTTAATTACAACATCGTGAGGTGAAAATTCAACGATTTTACCTTCACCTGAATGAGTTATCTGATATACAGATAGAGGTTGCAGGATAAGGTTGGAACACATAATACATCATTAAATTGACCATTGTCTATATGAACAGTTCTAGTCCCTACAACACTAAGAGATCTATCATCACCAACATATATATTTTTGGTGTTACAATCATTTAAAGAAGAAAACATGGCTTTGCTTTTGGCCATGTAATAAGAAGCTCCAGAATCAATGAGCCACTCATGAGA